>VDFB02075660.1:0-59308 GCA_007258455.2 Sequoia sempervirens | reverse complement strand
GGAGCTGAAGGTCTATGACAAATACCCCCAACTGTAATACAAGAACTTCAAGAAAGATTACTATAGGGTCAATGTCGCTTTCATAGGTCATATCATTAGATTGATTGGGGGTGACTTCAAGAGGTGAGTCTCCCACAAAGCCAATGCATTTCTGAAACAATTTGCCTTTCTATTCATCCAATATCTGAAGTTCACATATATTCATGTAGAAGGCTTCTCAGAAAGACCAAACAAGCTTCCCTGGTACCCTAACAACTGGATAATATTGTTGGAACTCTCATGTTCTTATGGAAGGTCTTTGGTTTCTTAGTAAGACCTTTATTAATTTACAAATATGGTCTATTATTTTTGATGTTTCCAAAATTAACTTAGTCCTTATCTAGGCTTCTCTCGAAAATATCCTTTTAGAATTTTGGGATGAAATTATTATTCATGGTGGTGCTGAAGCCATTGGTCAATCTATTACTATTGAATATGTCACTTTAGCTAGAACAAATTTTCTTTATGCCAAATTTTTTGTGTTGAGATTGGTTATGATCTTCCCAATAGTGTTATGTTGTGCTCTAAGATATTCATAAAAAAATAAACTCTAATGGTGCTTAGCCCTAGGTGGAACTAATGTTGGGAATGAAAGAGGTTACGAATACTCTTGGCTATCAGTAAATGCCTTAGGAGGTGCTGGAAAGAAGAATGAGGAAGTACAGTTCAGAGATTTGTACCCTAAAACCTCTTATGTAGTTAGTTTATACCTCATAGGATACAGTAAGAGAAGCAAACATTTTTTGTAAGATATTAAGGTGAACAAAACATATAAACTATACTAATAACAAAGAAAGATTCATCCATTCATAACACATCTATAGATAAATCCTTATATCTCCTTGTAATATATTATATGATATACAAAAGGTAGGTCTTAGTCTCTACTCATATACATACTTTCCTCATACATAACAACTCCTTCCAAGGTTTGTATCACAAAGAATGTTGTAAGTTTTATAAATGAAAACATAATTACTAGGTATGGTTTCCTGTGAAGTATTGTAAGTGATCAAGGTAAACATTTTATTAATAAAGTAATTGTGGAGCTATTTTAGAATTTTATGATCACACAATAAGTGCTCACCCCATCATCCCCAAGTACAAAAAGAAAGCGAATCTCTAAATAAGATAATTGGGGCAACACTCACTAATATGCGTGATGTAAATAGGTCAGATTGGGATATAAAAATGCCTACAATACTTTAAGCCTACAACATATCCTATAAAAGAAATAAAAACTTTACACCATTCCAATAGTAGTATATGGAACTGATGTAGTAGTTCCCGTGAACTTCATAATTCCTAACCTACACACCACACTAATATTGTGGTTGGATGATGATGAATCTCTATCACAAAGAACAAAAGAATTTGGAGAAATTGGATGAGAATAGGCTCATAGGCTTATACAACAAACAAGTTAAGCCAAAAAGGTAAAAAGTGTGGCATAATAGAAACCTTTGAAAAAGACTCATAAAATAGGATATTTAGTCCTACTATATGACAACAAATTAAAAAAGAAAGGAAAGTTAAAACTAAGGTGTTTGGGACCTTACAACATACATGAAGTTATATAATTTGTAGTAATAAGACTAAGGAGGTTAGACAAAGACCACATCATAGGATCTGTGAATGGTGCAAGAATTAAACACTACCACCAACCATAAGGGTGGATAACATAAAGCAAGAAAATAAATATATTGTATATTATGTATTATAAACCAATAAAAACCAAGATCAAACCATTAGCAGTTAAGATATATAAAAAGCTTGAAAAAGCTCATGAAGTTATCAATGGGAAAAAGAATTTAATGATCAATGACCAACCATAAACCTATTTAAACACCATTTCACTTGCTTCACTGTCACTTAGCACTCAAAAATTCTAGCGAGAAAATAAAACTAATCTCTACTACTCTTAAATGCAATCAAAGCTACAAATGACAACACTAACCCTTCTAAACATCATAGAGAAGACACACTTGAAATACAATAAATACCCATTCAAGACCATGAAGGTGGAGAAAAATAGGGAATTCTCAAGAATTCTAATATATATGGTATATACAAAGGACATGAGGAAGTATACCCATGAGCCCATAGTAGAAATCGACAAAACAAAATTTGAAAAGCTCTAAAAAACACTATTAACTCTTGATTAGAGCACATATCAATCACAATACCAAGAAGTGGGATGAAATAATTTGGATGTATAGAATGACTACCTAGACTTTTATGATGAATACAATTAGGTTAGGTTATTTATGAGTAGGGTAAAAGATGAATTCATCTACATTGACAAACCCTATTGGATTACTAAGAAGGTAATCCATGCAGTAATTGGGATATGCATGTAAAAAGGTGGAAAATAGAGTGGATGATCCACAATGAAGGGATACTAACCCTCTATCTTTCAACTCATACCATTAGGAAACTAGATTAGGGAAAACTTTAGTGGCGAATTCTAGGAATCGATTAACTTGAAATTGGAAAATTGCTCGCACCCAGGGGATATCCAAATCGTCTGGAATTTACGAAACATAGGTCCAATGCATGTCGATTCACCAATATTTTTTTTATGAGGCATGTTTAAGCAAAAAATTTGCCATTGTCAAACTATGCATTTCAAATGGACCGACTAATATTTTCGCCTGAATCCAAGAAGTATTTAATAGAAAACACCTACATATTCACCAATATTATTCAAATGACATTGTATTAGGACCTATTTTTCCAATTAAAATTTACAAATAGTTGCTTGTGAAGAATTATTTTGCCAATTAAAATTTATAATAGTTGCTTATTAGGACCTATTTTGCTAATAACATTAAAAAATAATTAAATTTGAGGACACAATTTGCCTTGAAAATTACAACGTATTTGCCAAATTTTTAATATACCATTTAAAAATCCCGCAAAATTTTCCAAATATGGAATCATGGATTAATATAAATGCAATCGAAAGTGTCATTTATTCTTACACATTTTTTTCGGTTATGAGGATCTACTTCTCGATTAGGAAGTTAGCGAAAGCCGAAAACCTAGACTTAAAGATGAGTGATCATTGATCATTTCTTCATAGTGTTATTAGTTATAATAATAAGTTTTCTTTATCTCTTTTCCATTCTTGATTCAGTCTTAAATATGATATTGAGTAGGGAATGGGATCTATATTATTATTCTCTTTCCTTCTTAAACAAGACATTTTTTTTCCAGTTTTTTATTCAAAGTGAGAGATGAATATGTCGATTGAATCAGAGATTAATATGTCGAGCAACTCGAGCAGCAATAGTAAGGCTTCTGCTGCTCCTTAGGGTGGTGAAACTACTCTTGCCACTCCTCGGGGTGTTGAAAATACTCCTGCTGCTCCTTAGGGTCAGGGTGGTGAAAATACTCATGCCGCTCCTTAGGGTGTTGAAAATACTCCTACCGCTCCTCAAGGTGGTGAAACTACTCCTGCCACTCAGAGTCAGGGTGGTGAAACTACTCCTGCCACTCCTTAGAGTCAGGGTGGTGAAAATACTCCTGCTGCTCCTTAGGGTGTTGAAAATATTCCTGCCGGCCCTTAGTGTGGTGAAGATCAAGAGAATCAGAGGCCATCAAAACACCCAAAACTTAGACGTACCATACAGTCTTACTTTGGAATTTCCAAGGCTTCTAATCAATCAAGTCAAGATGAAGCTACATCATCAACTCTTCCACCAAATATTGGTAGCATTCAAAATACCTCAGTGCTAGCGGAAGGTCAAGTTAATATTTTCATTGATTTAAATCAAAATGTATCAAATTCAAATGGGGATGGAAATACCGTAGAAGATGCTCCAAGGGATACCCTGGTTAGCTAGAATGAGATAATTGAATTGGATGAGGATGATGTTGGTAGCAAGAAAAGGAAAAAAAACTAAAAAGGGGGCGTGAGTGGGAAATGAAAAGGAATCTCTAACTTGGCTATTGTCAAAGTACCCATTCATTGTGAAAGCAGTTGGGGGAATCAATGATACAATGAAAAAGCAACATTACGCCAAAATGTATTTGTACTTGGAAATTGGGAAAACCCAAGATGTAGCTAAAGATTGACACTATAGAAAATCGTATCGGTAAAGTTTATGAAAAACAAATCATAGATGGAAAGGAACAATCAGTCTTACGATGGAAATCAAAGGAAGAATGTCTTCATGTTAGGTATGCTATAGATTATGAAGAGCATAAACAAAGCATGTCGAAGCTTGCTGCATGTAAAGGTACACTTGAGGCTCAATTTGGAAAAGCAATGCAAGGAGAAAATATGTCAAAAAAATTTCAAGTGAGTGTTGTTTTCCATATTTTGTCTAGAGGGCATCCTATGACAGACTATCCAAAATATTCTGGTTTATTATCTTTTTTGAATGTTCCTCACTATCCCTACACACATTGGTTGGTAAACAATGGATGGGAATGGGAAAAGTGTCTTGCTGCAGTGGAAAAGGAAGATTTAAAGGAGAAAGTAAAAGCATCAAACTTCATTGCATTATCTTTAGATGAAGTTACTATGGTAGAAAATGCTTATTGGGTCTATACGCATTTATATACTATACAAAAACATGTTCGCCAAGCTCATCTTCTCTGTGTTCATAAAATGAAGGACAATTCAACATCACAGAATATATTTGAACTAGTGAAGAAATATTTGAATGAAATTGCAGGTATGGATGAGTTGACAATTGCAAAAAGGTTGGTGTGTGTAGGAGATGATGGAGCTGCAGTGATGCAAGGTCAAAGGACTGGTGTTTGCACAAAGTTAAAAACTACTTGTGCACCATACATGCTTGGCAGTCAGTACATGGCCCACAAAATAAATTTGACATTCAAAATTGTAAGCAAGTTTCATACAGTATCAAAAGTTGAAAATCTGGTCCGTGAGATCTATGCATACTTCTGTTGAAGTCCCAAATGTTTCACAAAATTTTAAAATTTTGTTGAGGGAATAACACCAAGAAACAAGCTTCTCAAGGATGTCGATACTAGATGGATCTCCCTGCATGGACCAATGCAACGAGTTCTTTCAGAATATCAATCCTTAATTGGAGTGATGTACGAAAACTGTAGTACGGTAGATAAAGCTCCTAACCTCTTACATAGGTTAAGCGATATAGAGACACTCTTGACTTTAGCTAGTCTTCTCCCCATGCTAGATGAAATGACTAGTCTTGTGAAGAAAGCCCAAGATAGAGCTATGCATATTAATGAATATGCCAATCTGTGCAAACATACATGCTTGCCCCTCAATCATCTATATCTAGATTTAACACAAGATGGCATAGATTTTAACCTGTGGTGGAAAATTATTAATTTGAATGATCTTGATAATTATTTATAGTTTAATGGAAGTGGGCACTTATGTATTTGTGTACGTGGATATGAGATATAAATGTATAGATGTAATACTACCAGGCACTCTAGCAGAGAAGTACCTGTTAACAAGGAATATTTTAAAGACATTGTTAAATCTATTGGTGATAATTTGAAGGAAATTGTAAAATCTCTTTCCTTAGAGATTCATGAAAGATTCCCTCAAGATGAAATACTTGAAGCCATGCGTATTGTGTATCCTCAATTTTGGGAAAACTGAGATAACCCAAGATTTTTTCACTCTCAAGTAAAAATCTTGATCGAACGATTTTCAAAAACTATAACAATTAATGAGTAGAAAATAGAAGGAATTTTAAATGAAGATAAACTAAGAAAGCAATGTAAGGATTTTGCAGTAGCTATTAAGGACTAGTATAAATCCATGGGCAAGGACAAGTCCTTTGAACCAGGATCAATAAAAAAGGGTTTGGAAAAACTTAGGTCAGAGTGAAATATTACGTGATAAGATATCAAAATATTTCAAACATGCTAATTTATGTCAAACAATGATATTGGGGTTGGTGGAGGATGAGAGATTTTTCAGTACATTAGGGTTTTTGAAATCAAAGTTAAGAAACAAACTAGACAAGAATTTGGAAAATTGCTTGAGGATGAAAGGAACTACGTATAATATCAAAAAAATTCCTTTTGATAGGGCACTCACAATCTGGAGGTCCACATATAAAAGAAGAGGGACCGGTCTTTGCAACACTCCAATTCCAAAGGATGGTACTGGTGGCACTACCATGGGCAGTGAGACTGGGACATATGACATTGACAAAAATGACACAATGAATGTTGAAATTGAGACACAGGCCGAAGAATGTGAAGAGCAGACTCAAAATCAAGAGCTTCAAGATGACTCTTTTACTCTATCTAATGTTGAACTTCAGTTTCGGGACCCTAACTCCATTTGGGAAATGGAAGAGAATTAGCAACTTTTAGGTATTTATACTACACTACAAGATTCATGAATTAGTTTCCATTGTTCCAAACTGTAGTTGATGATATTTTATATTGTATTGAATGAAAATTGAAATTGTGAATCATTGCACTTCATGATATTTTATTTTATATTGCACTTCATGAATCATATTCCAAACTTTAGTTGATGATATTTTATATTGTATTCCATGAAATTGTGATATTTTATATTTTATATTGTATTCCATGGTATTGAATTTGATATGTGTTTCTACATCATTTTTAAAGAACAACACTTATCACTCAACTCATAAATTCCTATTGCATTTCCATTCACAAAATCTTTGATAAATAACTCAAAGAATATTAATCCATTCCTTGAACAAAAGTTAACAGTTCAAAATCCACAACTTATAGGCTAATAGAAGCTAACAGTTCAACATAAATAACTTATAAAGACATCCACACAACTTAAACAATAAAAGCTTAAACTACCAAATCACCTAAATGATTCAAAGAACTCCTTACACATCCATCACCATAAAATATTTATTCACAGATAAACATTCCACAACAATGAAATTAACCAAAAAATTATCATTCCAATAATAGACAATCCATTGGCAAACTACTCAGCAAAAGCACAATAAATCCACATAGTACACACCATAACTCAAATATTGCACATGCATGAACTTCACCATTGTCTTTCTATATTGAAATAACAAAAAAGAAATAAAAATAACAGAGTTTTTATTGTCTTGATAATGGTTCCTTGAAGACAACCGTTTTAGAAATTAAAATAAAAAGTCTTTGAAGTATCAAGAGAGCCAAATTAAAGAAAATAACATAAAAAATAAAAACTAAACAATGCCGACTCCTTCGCTTTCAATATTTTCCACCTCCTCCTTCAATAACACCTCCTATTCCTTTAATATTTTCTTGTATTCCCTGTACTTGGTGACAATTGCGGTGATGTTTTTTCTCCCTGGCATTTTAGTAATTTGTAACCTGGTTCTCCATTTTCCCAAAGCCTTTTTAGAATCAAACAACATCTGAGATCTTCTCTCTTCTCCAGAATTATAAGCCTTCACGTGAAGCTCAATTGCACTGAGTTTTGAGAAGGAATCCCATGTCACTGTAGCAGGATCACAGTGATCCCATAATAGTGGTTTACAATTTTTGGCGAAACTGGACACTGAAATTATTATTTTTAACTAAATCTTCACATTCGGGCACCTATAGCAGCTAAATCGTGAGGAATTTAAAAATGGCGCAAACTAGAGTCTCATCAAATTTTGTTTGTAGATTCTAAAAATATTTTTTTCAAAATTTTTGGAATCAAATTGCACTTCTTTTTCCATCTCCCACGAAAATTTATTTTTTTCAGAAAACAACATTTCTAAAAAGTGATGCACACCGTATAACGCAAACTTTTTTTCCATGAAGGATAAAATTCTAATTCTTTCAAATTTAGATTTTTAACTCTGATATCTAGTGCTTCCACTTGGTTAGATAGTTTTTTTTTGAATATTTTTTCCTTAATGAAATTTCAAAGTCAAATGAATTACAATTCAAACACAGTGCGACTGTATAACGTGTAACTTTTCTTGTATATGTCAAAATTTTATTTTATTTTTTTTGTTGGATCAAGGGCTTCAATATCTGGTGCACTCATATTTTTCAAATTTTTTTTATAATCTTCTATTTTTCCACATGTGAAGAACAAAGAAATTCATTTTCGATGAAAAACCTATGTTTAATAAAACTTAAAAAACAAATACATAACAAAACCAAAACATATTAAAATTATATTCATTGGATAGCTTGTTCTGAGGAATACCATAATCATTTGAAATAAATTTTAAATGAATTCATTTGATCCCCCAAAATCTAAATCAAAAGTGATTTTTATCAACATTTTGATAGGTGTAAATGAGACGCATTTATAGGTATGGTTTAAAACTAGCGAGGTTCTATCCAAGGGGGTTTGATCTAAGGTGATTTGATCAAACCTCTTCAATTGGAATCCTTAAAATGGAACTTTTTAAGGCTTAAATCATTATATTTTCTAAAAATATGTGATTTCAGCTAAAATCTGTTCCTCTCAGGAATTGTAAACCACTATTGTGACAGCACCCATCAGATATTTCTTTATTGAATTTCTCTCTAAACTTCAGAGAGATCTCTCTTATATCTAGAATCCTCTTATCAAACTCATCAGTAATTTCTGCTCCCAGAATATGAAAATATTTTTTAATTTCCTCCAACATTTCATAATATTTTTCAAGTGTGTTCTTAATTTCATTCACCAGATTATCATATATATTCAATTTCCATTCTAATGAATCGGACCAGGAAGGGTCTAGCTCCTTAAGATTATTCAAAATTTTCTCACCAATTAATATCTTCGGATCCATAGAGTTCAATTCTTTCATTTCCTAAGAGAGAACATAGAGACTAGTTTGATCTTTTATGACATCCTGAAGTTCTCCTACTAAATCCTTCCTCTTGTCAAGAACTCAAGTGTAAAACTACAAACATTTATTCAGAAAGAAGATAGCCTCTTGAGATATTGTTTCGATCCCCTCACACGTAGCTCTGGAATAGCTCAAATTCTTTTTAATTTTCTCTATGGTGAGGACATCGATGCTCTCTACCTAAGGCTAAGAACTTGAGGCTTCATCAGATGTAGGAGTGGCCATGGAAGAAATAAAGTTACTCAATGTGAGGACTTGAGATTGCAGTTTTATATTTTCTTTCCTCTATTCTTTCACTCTTTTAATCAAGGTAATGACTGAATAATTGGCATGGTACATATCACCTTCCAATGTTGGAGGACCCATATCAACATGTGTGACTTTGTAGTCTGCCGCTGTTCTTTCATCTTCATTTAAATCCTTGATAGGGTCAACAATTTCCAACATTTGATTTCCAAAAGTAGCATCAGTCGCCATCCTTGACATCCTCTTGTATTTCTTAGGTTTTGAAGAGCTTTGAAGTAAATTTGCGACTGTATCCACTCCAACTATCATTGTAGGAGTATACTTTCTCTTCTTCTCCACTACTTTTTTTAGTCATCCTGGGGAGACTACTACTAGACCAAAATATTCTTTTCTAGTAATAGTTTCTTTAGGAATGGTAGGAGTGAAAGGTGGATTATCAAGTAGAGAAGAGGGAATTTCAGAGTCTTCAGACATAGGAGGAAAGATATTATCTTCATTGATCTATTTAAAGATAGCTTCAGAATTTGCAACCACAAGTTGAAGTTTTTCTTGATTGGTATTCTTCTTAGGGGTAGGATAAATCACACTGTCTTGTTCATAGATGCTCTTCAAGTTGATTGTTTCTTGTGGCCTATCACCATCACCTCCTAACTGATAATTTGCACTAGACAACCTAACAGAGGGTTTTCCTGATGATACACTTGCACTAGATACTTGCGTAGACCCCTGTTCATTCTTCTGTGATGACTTTGGCTCCTGAATAGGACCAATAAATTTCCACTGTTTCCCATCCAACCAGTCCTGGGTTCTTTTAAGCATAATACATTTAAAATCGGCTAGTGTTTCCTTTACTCTTTAGGCTTCATCGGATGAGACACGTGGCGCCCGCCCATGATTTCACAATCAAACCAAGCACCATCACAGAATGGCGGGGAATGACTCAAATCAAATGGCAGTTGGTCAGCGATAGCACAAATTTGATCCCCTGGATAGGACACATGGCGCCCGCCCGTGATTTCATGATCCTTCAATTCCCGATCACGGGATGGCGGGCACCATTGATATCTATGAGAAATAGATCAATAGCAGCACTAAATCAACCCTTGCAAAATAAAAAATTCATTAAAAGGAGAAGTGGGCATTACTAGGCAGGCGAGAAACAACAACATAAGTTTTTTTTCAAAAGATGAAACATGGGGCCAACCAAGACTTAGGAAATAAAACCCTGTGGAGGAAACAAATTATTAAAATAAAAGTTGGGTTTTAATTTTAATCTGGTGACGTAAGCGTAAGCCATCAACCCCAATGGTCATGTCACCGACAGCTTAGCCAAAGCCTTTCATTAAATACTAATTGTGCAATGTGTAGGTTTTTTAGATTTGAAGATATGGGAGAAGATCTCGATCGTACCCCGCCAACTCGTAGACCTAAGGTGTCGCCCTGTTATTTGGCACGAGTTCAGCAAAACACAGATGTGTGTCCTGTATGGAATGTGGGGCCCAATCTCCACTATTGAGCTCATAACTTGTGGTTTTAGATTGACAACCAAGATCAAAAGCTAATGTAAATATTTGTTATTCCCTAATAGCTTGTAGGAGGAAGATGAAGGTTGGTTAAAAGCCACGAGGTCAACAAGATTGCAATGCATAGCTCCAGCTGTTCAGTTTACAAAAAGCATAGGACCTGCCGACATGGATTAATGTTATTGGTCATGAGGAAGGTGAACGATGCTTCGTTGGATGTTAAACCGAGTTAGCCCGAGATAAACCATTTGATCTTCCAACTCTTTAGGAGATCAGTGGGCAGTATTCAAAGTTGGAAAAAGGCACATGGTGGTTGTTTTATCGTACAACTGGTGAAGCATTAATGAATTATTCCTTGCTTGTGTAGTCACGTCGATCTCAATCTGTGTGAAGATGTTGTTGCAATCATGAAGGGTTATATGTGGATTCTCATGCAGCTCTAGTTAAATGGTGACAGTACATATGCCGCCAAATTTCCATATTTGCACATGCATTTTTACTAAGCATTGATGAAGGTTGCCATTACCTCGCACAATAAATACAAGAGGAATTAACTACTAATAGTGTCATTCTTGTAGTAGTTAAAGCACTTTGTGGGATGATTCTAATCAAGTTTGAGTGCTTTTCTGATAAGAGAAAATGAGTAAGTTAGTAAGGAAATCTGCTCGTTTGAGCTCACAAAAGCTCGGTCCTGCTATTCAGGAAGGTGCTTTGGTTGACAAGCCTAGGCTTGTGCCCACTAGATGCAGTAGAAGGTTACAATTCCAGGATGTTGCTGCTCAACTAGTAGATGAAAAAGGCAAGCAGTCGGTGTTCTCTATTACTAGTGTCGGTAGGAAAATACGGTATGGGCATGGCTCCTCTAGATGCCAACACTCGCCCATTGACCTTACAAGCAACACTTCTGATGATGTAATTGAGACCGAATCTGACTACTATCGGTATTTAGCTCGCTTCAATCACGGTCTGCCCTCTGATGAGGAAGTGATATCTATGGTGCCAATAGCTGTTAAAACCCCAAGCAGATGGACTAGAACCATATTGGGCAAGGACAAGAAAGAAGAGGAGGCTGAGGGTCTACCGTATTGGGCAACAACTAGAAGCGGGCGTGTACATCGGGGTTTGAGTGTTGGTAAGGGCAAGGTGCCGCGTAAATAAGAATTTGTTGTGGTGCCTTCGTGGCAATTTGGTTGCCTAGTTTTTTGCGTGGATAGCGACAAAGGGGATTTTGATGACAATTTGTGTTCCTTTTTCTTTTAGCTTTCCCCAGTTCATGCACTATGTTTTGCAGATTCAATGTGTGGAAATTTTTGAAATGAAAGTCAAATGCAATTCCAGAGATTTTGTTCAAATGAAAATTTGTGGTGAAATTACATTTGAGCTCGAAGCTTGTTGCTCCCTTGTCATATAAAAGGGAATTCAAGGCTCATTTGTAGGGAGAGAACTGATCAAAGCTCTAGCTAGGTTTTGAGTTGAATATATGGGTAGAAAGATATCTGTCCTATGATGAGGAAGTGATATATGTGGTGCCATTGGCTGTTAAAACCCCACGCGGATGGAATAGAATAGATAGCTTGTTTTGAGTTTTGGATGAATATATGCAAACGATCTTAAATTATATGTAGATATGACTTATAAGCATGATTAAACGTATAATTCTAATAAATTTTCTCTCCTTATGTGGATTTTTCTGAATTTTGAATGAAATCTTAATGATGTTGTCATTCTTCTTTTGAGAATTTGTTCAATTGTGTGTCTATGTTTTTGCTTTGATTCAAGAAAATCAATTAAATGCTTAAATGGAGTCATAATTTTACAACTATTTACAAAGGATTTGATAAGTAGTAATATATCAGAGAATTGAACTCCATAATGCAAGGTATTATATGAGTAGTCCATTCTATTAAATTCTTGGGTCATTTCTGCTAATGGTAAATGGGTAACTAAATATTTAGCTGATGAAGAATAAAAGAATAAAATGTAAATGGGTCACTCACTCACTCCCTCTATCTCTCTCCCCTTAACCCTAAACCCTTAACCCTTAAAATCTAAACCCTTAATATTAGGTGTGTATTAAAACATTATAAAAGTACAAACTTTTGGAGTTCTATTAGGAATTGAATGATAAATGATGATGAATGGGAAAATCTAAGGCACTTTAACATTTTCAACTAAAAAGTTAGAGTTCAATTAGGATTAGTGTTCACTTAGGGTTAGGTTTAGGGTTCAATGAATGTTCAATTTGGGTTAGGATTGAGGATGAGGTTGGCGTTTAATTAAGGTTATGAATTCAATAAGAGTTCAAATAGGGTCATGGTTAAGGTTAGGGTTGGGGTTAAGGTTCAATTAGGATAAGATTAATTAGTGTTAGGGTTAGGATTAGAGTTCAACTGTAGTTCAAAGTTAGGGTTATGGTACAATTAGGACTAGTGTTCAATAAATGTTCAATTAGGGTTATGATTAGAGTTATGAATCTACAATTAGGGTTCAATTAATGTTCACTTAGGGTTTCTTTCTTGGGAGAAGTTTATTGAATGGTAAGTGTATTTTATAAAATTAATATGTCAAGAATTAATTTTAGATAATACTACATGTGATTTTTCATATGGTATTAAATTGTAGATTAAAATTGATAGTATATTTACTTCCTTCTTTTGCATTGTAAGCTACCATAATATATGGCCTTAAAATACTATTCATATTTTGAGCTTTTCTAAACTATACAACACGACATCCAACAAAAAAAATTGTTATTCATTTTTTCCAAGCACAAATCCTTAGAATTCTTAATGTGCTACTTAGGTTAATTCTTTATTTCAATAAATAAATACACACTAATATATATATTATGGATTTGAGGGAAAATATTAAAATATTTATATATATAGAAAAATTTAAATGCAAGGGATTCAAGTACATACCTTTGATTTTGTTAATGTTGATGAAGATACAAATCTTGATGAAGTGCCAAATTTGATGACATGATATAAAAAAATAGAATATCTTTGCTCTATGTCGCACTTGAAATTTTGTACAAAACTATAACTAACTCTATGTCAAATTTGTGACTTTGGACCTATTTTGCATCCATAAATATGAGCTTTGACACATGCCTCCTATTATAGCATACAATATGTACTTAAATGCTCAAAATAGTTGGGAGTAGTGTTGAGATTGGTGGATCTTTGGGAAGGTCCAATGCTTCACCTTTGTATCTCTCCATATAGATAGAGGTAGAGATGAATATAGAATGAGAGAGGAAAAGGGATAAAAATAGATAGAGATATATAGAGAGAGATAGAGGGAGAAATAAATATATAGAGAGATAGGGAGATAGAGGGATATATATATATATATATATATATAGAGAGAGAGAGAGAGAGAGAGATGGCAAGATAGAGATATAAGGAGATATAGAGAGAGAGAGAGAGAGATAAGTAGAAAAAGAAAAATAGAGATGGAGAGGGAGATAAAAATAGGGGGAGATAGAGAGAGATAAAGAGAGAGGGAGAGAAAGATAAATGGGAAGAGAAAGACATAGATATAGAGATATATGGGAAGATAAAGGGACAAATAGGTTGAGATATGAAGATAGATAGGGGTATAGGGAGGAGAAGATAGGTAGAGAGAGATAGAAGATGGGAAGAGGGAGATATATGTAGAGAGGGAGGCTAATTTTTTAGTTTAAATTTTATAAAAATATTCAATAAATAATAATATAAATATTATAAGAATTATATAATTTGTATTTTAAATTACACACTATATTTTATTTTTTGAGAAAAATATGTAATTTTTTTATTTTCCTATATATTTAGTATTAAGATTTTTACATCTTTTAACAATTCAATATATAATACAAATAAAATATAGTTAATAATTTAATTAACTAGCATACCTATATTAATTAATAATATATGTAAAACACACCGAGAGTTATCTTTATCAAGATGCCTATTGACTTGAAAAAATGCTTACATTTTCATGAATATGAACTTAGAAAGCAATAAATTTGATTTCATTATTGTTTGTGTCATTGTTTATCTCAATTCCCATATATAAGGGTACTCATTCAAATTTGAAATCATACCAACTTGTCTATAACAACAATCAACTAAGAACAATAAATTTAAAAGCATAAATGTTCATCAATCATTAGATTTAGTATTGATAGCATCAAAGAAGTATAGCATGACAAAATGACATTAACTAACTTAGATATATCCACTATTTTTTGTTTTCAAATGTTTGAATACATTGTTAACATTATATACATTCAAGCATTTGAATGTTATGAAACCTATAACTTTTCAATTGAGTCTAATAAAGCTTTCCTCTCAGATGAATAATCAAACTTTGTTGTTTTTATGACTGTGCATTTAATCCTTTGTTTATCATTATAAGTCTCTTTTTTCACTTGAAGTTTAAATATGTATCTGTTGAAAAGGACCTTTTGTATAATGTGTGAAAACTTAACATCATCTTTTTTTTCATGCTTCAAAATGTTCAATTCTTTTGTTGTTACACCCATAATTTCTTCTGCCACTTCTTCAAAAGTTGTAATCCAAGTGAATGAAGTATGGTCTTGCACTTTGCATTGAAGTATATATTTATAATCACATTCAGGGAAAGTTTTATCACATCTTCCACAATACCACTGACCATTTTCATTAGTGTTTACCTTCTTTTTGCAGTGCCTATCTCCAATTTTCAAGGGGCATGTTGTATAACAAAATTTTTCTACCTTAATGAAAGATAAGGTAGCTTTTATCACTATCCAATAAGGTTTACCAGAGTTGGCAAGGTCTCGATCCTATATTTGTGAGATACTAGGGTTAGGAACAAATAAGGGTTTAGGTTAGGGTTGGGGTTCAATTAGGGCTAGAGTTTAATTAGGGTTAGATTTCAATCAAGGCTAGAGTTTAATTAGGGTTAGGGTTCAATTAGGGTTAGGGTTAAGGCTAGGGTTTGGGCTAAATAAGGGTTAAGGTTAAATTAGGATAAGTGTTCACTTAGGGTTATTGTTAGGCATAAGATTGGGGTTAATAGTAGGGTTGGGATTTAGATTGGGGTTAATTAAATTATATTAGTTTATGTTTTTATTAAAGATTAAATATAGATGTAATTTTGAAAATTATATATCTATACCTTTTGATTTATGTTTTAGATCTAAGATGATCACATTATTGTTTATGCATTACCTAAAATAAAAAGCTTATTTATAATCATAAAAAAAAAACCAATGACATCATAATTTAAACAATAACAAACAATACAACTAATTAATTGAATATTTTAAAAAATTTAAACTAAAAAATTGATTAAAAATTGATTTTTTTTTTGATTTGCAAGATTGATTTATATATTAGATTAAAAAGTGTATAACCGTTTGCAAATGCAGGAAAGCTTCTTCCATTGATTACTAGGAAACCCATCCCAAGGACCACTACCAAAAATCACCCCGAAGATGGTCAAAATGAGACCCAACCAGCCAAAGATAGGGAGACCCCTCCATCTAGAAACCACCACCCTGCCATCCAAGCCAACTACCAACCCAAAATTCCATAAGGGTTCGGCCCTGGCCGACCCTAAACATACGAATCCCCAGTCACCCAAAACTCCCAAACTAGCCATTAGAGATCAAATTTATAAACTCTAGGACTAAAAGACACCATTGGACCATAGAGATAAACTCTAAAAACTATCAGAACCAACAACTATACAAGGCATTCACAGGAAATTATTTAAAACAACAAAATCTTCAAAGACTTTTACCCACTCGACATCATCCACAGCCATCAGGCTGAAGAATTTCTTCAGGAATTCAATGGCCACCATTGCCACCATTCTGCGTCTGCTCAAGTCAAGAAGGAACGAGAAATCTTTACAGCCTTGTCTGAACCTCAAATAGCTACAAATTCACTCAGTCATGGGACGCCTCTACCCTCCACCACAAAACTCAACATTTCATTTACCCTTCCCACTAGATCCTTGCGAAAAATCTTAGCCAATAGCAGTTTAGCCATAGCCTTGGACTCATCGTTGTTTAGAAGAGATGCCAAAAATTGGGATGAGATGTGCAGATTGTCCTTGTCGAAATCCTTGTTAGCCAAATGACCAGCTCCCAAGATCATTTTGGTTGCCATCAGAACTAACAGGTCCTTGTTTAAGAGAATTTGCTTCATTCGTTGGTCTTTAACTTCTTTGAAGGAGGCTTGTCTAGCTGAAGACTTCAGAGAGATTGGCGTGTCTGCACCAAACTTCGCCAGGCCATCCACAGAGACTTCAATGACAGAGAGATCGCTTCGCCATGAACGCCACCGCTAGAACAAATAAATTCTGCTGCAAATGACTGCCACTAAAGTCACCACCAATCGATATGAAATGGAATGAAATGAAAAATTTTAATGACATCCATGAGGCCAAAGAAGCCTATGGGACCCAATTGACTTCCCTCCGCATGTGCCACATTTAATCTGCATGAAACAACCTTTAGGGAATGATGCCTATGACATCCTCAAGCTTTGTGAAGAAAATTGCTGCTTCCATCACATGACCAACCTCCTAGTCACACCCACCTACGTCCCCCATAGCCCCTTAATTTTTGCCACCTCAACTCCTAGCTGGCTCTCCTAGCACGTCAGTGCGGGGATGAGAAAAGAAAGGAGGTAGGGGGAGCCCACCCAGGCATTGGCTATCTAGCCCCAGGAATGCACCTGACCTCATGCATGGATGCATAGCATATATCTCCCACAGTTTCTTGATTTTCTTAGACTCCATGGAAGACTCTGTGCAAATAGACTATGTGCAAATTGTCAACATTTAATAAAAATCATAGTTAAATTACTACCTACTGGAAGACTATAAATGAAAGCCTCACCATCTTTTAGCTAACTATGGCATTTCATAATAATTTAAAACATTTTAAGTATAAAAATTTTACATTTATTTTAAAAAATAAGATTATATTTTAATTTTATTTTTATTAAATATATATTATATTTGTTTTATTTCTTCATGTAAAAATTTCAATATTTAATTATTAAAATCTTAAAATATTAATAAAATTTAATAAAAAATTAAAGTTTTATTTTAATGTAAAATACATATAAATATTTAATATAAAAATATTTAAATTTTCAAAAGATTTGTTTCTATTAAATTATCATAGATATTAAAATTTTGAAATCTTTAATAAAAATTAAAATTAGAAATTTTGAGAATAATAATTTTTTTATTTATAATTTTTAAATCTGATTTGATGTTCAAATTCTTATAACAAAATTTTAAATATTTAATGTATAATATTTTAGGCAAATCTTTAAATTTTAAACTTTTTTAATATAAAATGAATATAAATTTGAATGTTTGTTTAATTTTTTTAGAATAAAATTTTTAATCTTTAATGTATAAGATTTTAGGTAAATCTTCAAATTTTAAAGTTTTCTTAATATAAATTCTTTAAATAAAATGCTAGTTATTTTTAAAAAAATAATCATATTTTGATAGTTGAATACATTCAAAATATTTCTAATATATTTCTAATTTAAAAAATATATTGTTTAATTTTTTAAATATATATATTTTTTCCAAATTTTTTTTTTTAAATTTTTTAAAAAATATATTATACATAAAAAATTACATAATCAATAATATATAATAGATTTTGGTGAATATATCTAGGTATGTTAATATACATGAAAAAATAATTTTGATTAAAAAGCTTACTAACATCGTTAAAAGGTAAGTTTTTAATTATAAAAATTTAACATTAGAATTATTTAACATTTGAAATAGAAAATTTAAATATTATATTATAATATTTTATAATTTACTTATATATAGTATTTTGGATAATAGAAACAATTTTGATTGATTTAATATTTTCTAAATTCATTATTGAATTTAAATCTTATAATTTATTCTCTAAATTCATTATAGAAACAATGTATGAGAATTTATTCTCTTTATTTTGAGAGTGAAAGTGTGGCTAGATAGGGTTTTTATACATAGTATTTGTAGGAGAATGGTATCTCTATTTTGAATTATTCTAAACCTTGTTTGTATGTTGTAGTTTTTAAATTCATTTTGTTGTTATACTCTATAATTAATAGTTTATATATTGTACTTTCTCTATACATGATTTTTAGCAAGATTGGGGACATTAATAGAACCTTCATTTATTTATTTAAAAAAACTAAGAAATGTATGAAAATTTGACAACATGAAAACCATGAAAATAAAAGTGAAAATAAAAATTTAACATAGTAAAAATGGCCAATCATTTGCCAAAAATGAAAAGAACCATTTGTTGGTACTCTAATATTTCAACCACATACTAAATTACCAAGTGCATTTTATATATGTATCATGCAAGGAGCACAATATTGGGAATAAATGTGAATGATTCTCATCAAGAAATTAGACAAGCTTTGAGATTGAAGGACCCAAGCTCTTTGTAGGTTTTCAATGAAGATTTAATTATCCACTAGTAGGAACAATAAGAAAATAGGTAAATGTGAAAATAAATCCTAATCTCTAAGAGTGTTGTGCTAAGAATTACATACACATCTCATAAATTTCAATAGAGACATGAGACACATTTATAGAAATAAAGGAAAGAAATAGCTATTTAGATAGTTATTATTCTACAAAAGATTAGGACCTACTTCAAGAGATTAATAAAAATAAGTTTTTATTTATAATTTTTAAATTTGATAGTTTTGAAATTATCATAGATGTAAAGTAAAGATAAAATATTTTTCAACAAAACAAATAAAAATGACAAACAAATAATGTGATTAATCAAGAATAACATGATATTGCAAAAAATATAGTAAATAAAAGAATATGCATAATTGTACATAAGCCATCAAAAGTCTAAATATACCTATCTTTATAAAAAAATAAAAATATTTAAAATGACTAAAAATTATTAAAACTTATTAAGCTCCATGAAAAAACACTACCTTCCATATAAAGAGTATACAACATGATACTTATAGAAAACAAATTATGTAGGATACCAAAAAATTGTTAAAAAGATAAGATAAGATAAAATTATAAATGAAATTAATCATATTATTTTCATAGATAAAAAGATAATTCTATGGATCTTTAAATATACATATATAATAATCTTTAAATATTTATTTAAAAATATATATATTATATTTTATAAACTTATCCATTAAATTTTTTAATATTTAAGTTATACTAAAATCTAAGATGTTCAATATTAATTACTATTTTTAAATTATAATATTGATTAAAGATATATAATTATATTTATAAGATTTAAATTCAATAATGAACTTAGAAAATATTAAATCAATCAAAATTGTTTCTATTATCCAAAATACTATATAAGTAAATTATAAACTATTATAATATAATATTTAAATTTTCTATTTCAAATGTTAAATAATTCTAATGTTAAATTTTTATAATTAAAACTTTTAATGATGTTAGTAATTTTTAATTAAAATTAGTTTTTCAAGCATATTCGCATACCTAGATATATTCACCAAAATCTATTATCTATTATTGATTATGTAATTTTGTATGTATAATATATATATTTTTAAATAAAAAAATATTTTTGAAAAAATATACATATTTAAAAAATTAAACAATATATTTTATAAATTAGAAATATATTAGAAATATTTTGAATGTATTCAAATATCAAAATATGTTTTTTTTTAATATCACATTAAAATCACTAATAAAAAATATTAAAGAGTATATATATATTTGTTTAGTATATTAAAAAAATATTTTATAAAATATTTTTTAAATATATAAAACAAAACATATATAAAAGTTTAACCATTGTATGTGGGCTCGAAAATAAAAAATGTGAGGGTTACAAATTAGGTTATTTTCTGCACGGAAGGTAGGCTACTAGCAATGGCACGGGATGGGTCCTATCATTCTAATAGCTGATAGACCATTAGAGTTAGGTAGGCCATGGATGGGAATACCATTTTGTATGCTACGTAGCCTACTCCTGACTTGACTAGTTGCCCTAATTTATCCACTTTTGCTCATTTTTAATGAATTTCCCCCCGACCTTGTCAAATATTTTATTTTAAATGTTTTTCTTTAGAAGCAATGAAACATTTAAAATATATCACACAAAAATTTCCTTGAGACCCACCTTGTACAGTCCACGTGGCACCCGCCCGTGATTTCACAATCAACCAAAGCACCATCGCGGGATGGTGGGGAATGGCTCAGATCAAAGGATAGTTGATGAACAAGCACATAAATTTGATCCCCCAAATGGGACACGTGTTTCCCACCCGCGATATCGCCATCCTACAATTCCCGATCACGGGATGGTGGGCAACCGTTGATCTTGAAGGAATTTTGATCGACGACAACGCAAATTTCATCCTTCTGAAAAACAAAACATTCATTAAAGGGCAAGGGGACATTACTAGGCGGACGGAAAACAATGACATAATTTTTTTTTAAACCATTCAGCACAGGGCCAACTAGGACTTAGGAAAATAAAACCCGCGGAGGAAATAAAATATTAAGACCAAAGGGACCAGCCCTAGACGGAATGATGGGGCATAAGATGTTTTTAAAAACCTTCAAAAAAGGTAACAACAAAATCAATCCCAACCAAGGCATTAGGTAAACACAAGGGTTTAAGATGAAGACAAAGCTAAAATCCCAACCCTAAGAAATTTTCCAACACCATGAAAGACCAGTGACATAAGGTAGGGCATGAGTGATAAATTAGGAACAAAATTTGAGTTCCATCAATACAAGCATTGGATAATTTTATATTAATATTTTTTCCTATCACAAATATAAAAGGTGAGCACAATAAATAACATTTATTTTCCCATTAAATGTGAAGGATTTTCAAAAAAAATTAGTGTTCAACTATTGGTCCATTTTTGTTCAATATAAGTTGTATTTTAAATCATTATGTGTTGTTTTTATAACAAAAAATAGATTTTTTGTGTTCAACTATTAGTCCATATGTGTTGAATATAAAAGGTAGAGATATCAAAGATCTATGGTTATCAATAAGTATTTGGTCCACTTAGGTTGTATATTAATTTTAATTTAAATAAAAATATCATATTATACAAGCAACAAATGATATTTTTTTGGTCAACTATTGGGGGTTCCATGATTAAGTTTTGGTTGAACCTTTAAAAAGTCAAATTTTAGACACTTCTCAAAAGATCTGCCGATGTGGCAAGTTGCATGATGAGTCGCGCCTCCAAAACTTAGTTATAGATAAATAAGAGACCAGTCTACATTTTAAAAAAAATGAAGGTTCTATGATATTCCATTTAATTGCTACATGCTGAGAAAGTTAGCCTATATGACTATTGGGCCCTCTCCCCTAAAGGAATAAGGGGACATCACTAGGTCGATGAAAAAAAATGGCATAAGTTGTTTTAACGAGGGAAAATGAGACCAACAAAAGACTTAGGAAAAATAAAGTCAGGTGAAGGAAATAAAACAATAAAACAAAAGGGGGCCCAACCTAGACAAAGTGATGGGGCTTAAGTCATTTTAAAGCCTTCCCAAAAAGTCACGACCAAATAGAGCCCATCCAAGGTGTAAGATGAACACTAGAGTTTTACATGAAGATGAAGGTAAAAAACCAACCTTAGGCTTTTCCCAAACACCATAGATGACCATAGATGACCCTAAACCCTAAACCCTTAAACCCTCTACCCTCTACCCTTAACCCTCCCTTCCTTTATCTCTCTCTCTCTCTCTCTCTCAGGTCTCTCCCTCCTAGCACCAATCCCTCTCTGAGGTCTCTCTCTCACTCATTCACTCTATCTGAATTCTTGCCCTCCTACCCCTTCTCCCTCTCTTAGGTCTTTCTCTCACTCACTCACTCCCTCTATCTCTCTAACCTCCATACCCTTAAACTCTAAACCCTTAAACCCTCTACCCTCTATGTTTAACCCTCTACACCATATCTCTCTCCCACTCCCTCCCTCTTTCCCTCTCTCTCTCAAGTCTCACTCCTCCCCTCTCCCTCTCTTAAGGTCTCTCTCTCTCCTCCACTCTCTCTATCTCTCTCTCCCTCTACCCTTAACCTAAACCCTTAACCCTTAAACTCTAAACCCTTAATATTAGGTGTGTATTAAAACATTATAAAAGTATAAATTTTTGGAGTTCTATTAGGAATTGAATGATAAATGACGATGAATGGGGATATATATATATATAGAGAGAGAGAGAGATATGGCAAGATAGAGATATAAGGAGATATAGAGATAGGGGGGGGAGAGAGAGAGAGAGATAAGTAGAGAAAGACAAATAGAGATGGAGAGGGAGATAGAAATAGGGGGAGATAGAGAGAGAGAAATAGAGAGGGAGAGATAGATAAATGGGAAGAGAGACATAGATATAGCGATATATGGGAAGATAAAGGGACAAATAGGTTGAGATATGAAGATAGATAGGGGTATAGGGAGGGAACAAGAGATGGAGAGATGGGGAGAGATAGAGAGAGGGAGGGAGAAAGGGAGAGAGATATGTAGAGGAGGGAGAGATAGAAGATGGGAGGGAGATATATGTAGAGAGGGGGAGAGAGGGAGATTGAGAGGGGGAGAGGCTAATACAGAGAGATAGATAGAGAGAGGAAAAGAGATAGGGAGATAGATGCATAGGGAGATATACGTATAGAAGTATATGGATAGAAAGAGATAGATAGATGAGAGAGCGATATTGAGTAGTATATGGATAGAAAGAGATAGAGAGATGGGTGAGAGGGAGATCGAGTGAGAAATAAAGATAAAGATATAGAGTAGAAGAGATGGAGTGAGTAAGATAGAGAGAGGGAGACATTTCTAGAGATAGGAAGTGAGATGGATGGGTAGAGAGAGGGGGACATTTCTATAGATGGAGGGGGAGGGAGGAATATAGAGTGAGAGAGGAAGAGAGAAAAATTGATAGAGGTAGAGATGAATATAGAATAAGAGAGGAAGAGGGAGAAAAAATGATAGAGATATAGAGAGAGAGATAAGTAGATAAAGACAAATAGAAATGGAGAGGGAGATAGAAATAAGGGGAGAGAGAGAGAGGGGGGAGAGATACATGGGAAGAGAAAGACATAGATATAGAGATATATGGGAAGAGAAAGGGAGAAATAGGTTGACATATGAAGATCAAAAAATGACCTTTTAGTTGGCACAAAATTATAGGTGACATAAAGTTTTTGACCAGATTGATGAGCATATATCCAATATTTCAATACAATTTTATGTCCTTCCTATAGAAATCTATATTTATTCACATATTCCACCCAAACTCAATCTCTCCAAGTGAGGTGTAGGAAAGCATATATGCAATATGTGATGTTTCTACTAGACGATACTTACAATGATCTCCACCAAGCATGCTTGTAAACTCATGACAATGATGTAAAATATTTTCTTCCATGACGATATTGTTAGCTACATTATTCCTTAATGACATCTTTAGCTACTTTAAATTAGAATTTAGAATCATCATCCAAGGTTGGGATATGATACAGGAAGAGATCCTGCTTTTCTTCTCTTTTTTGTCTTCATTTTCATCCACAAGCATGTTTTCCCAAAAGGAAACCAAGGAAGCCTTGATGGTGTTAGGATTATCATAAGTTTATCTATAACCATCTTCAATCTTCATATTATGTTTCTTTTCCTTATAATTTTGCATGTTAAATTGAAAAACTTGGTTTTACACCGTATTTAAGTCATTTAATCCTTGATTTTTGTCTCCAATAGATTTATTTAAAACTATAGACACCATTCAATTGAATTATGAGATTCCTCTCTTCTTCTATTAGGATGTAAGAAAAATCATGTGAGAGGTATTTTTGCATCTTAGCCATTCTACTTTCAAGGAGATCCTTTCTTTGAAAAGGTTTCTAAAGACTTGGATATTCCACTCTTTTAGTCTGAGTTTTATGAATTTTAACTTTTGATTGAATATGCACATATTAGTGCAATGATCAACTTTTTGGGTGAGCCAAGAGTCAGTAACAACCATTTCGAAGTTTGAGTTTTCCATCTACACTTTTTCAAACTTGAAAGACACTCTTCTAGGGAATTTGTCCTTGTCTATGAGCCTATAATCCAAACCAATTTCAAATAGGGTTACAATTAGGGTTCAAATAGCTTTATGGTTGGGGTTAAGCTTCAATTTGGGTTAAGGTTCAATTGATTAAAAATAAGCATCTTCAGAAGAAGGATATCTCTCGGTGTACATTACATATATTTTTAAAATATAGGTATGCTAGTGATAATACCCAATCTTACAACATATTTATACTATATATTGTAAATAAATAGTACAAATGTAAATAAAGAAAAAACCAACTATTGATAAAAAATGGACCCATACTTGAACACATGAGAACCTCTAAATGTTATATTGAAAAAACATAAATACATTCAAGAAGAAGTTAATTATAGAGATATCAAAGATTTATGGTTATCAATAAGTATTTGGTCTCTCTCTCTCTCTCACTCACTCACTCCCTCTATCTCTCTTCCCTCTACCCTAAACCCTAAACCCTAAACCATTAAACCCTCTACCCTCCTTTCCTTTATCTCTCTCTCTCTCTCAAGTCTCTCCCTCCTAGCACCACTCCCTCTCTGAGGTCTCTCTCTCACTCACTCACTCCCTCTATCTCTCTCCCTCTCTTAGGTTTTTCTCTCTCACTCACTCCCTCTATCTCTCTCCCCTCCAACCTTAACCCTAAACCATTAAACCATCTACCATGCCATAACCTCCCACTCCATCTATTTGTCTCCCTCCTCCCTCTCTTTCTCTCAGTATCTTCAATATCCACCCCCTTTCCCTCTCTTAGGTCTCTCTCTCACTCACTCACTCCCTCTATCTCTCCCTTAACCATAAACCTAAACCCTTAACCCTTAAACCCTCTACCCTCTGCCCTTAACCCTCCCTTCCTTCATCTCTCTCCCTCCTACCTCCTCAACCATAAACCCTTAAACCTTCTATCCTCTACCCTCAAAACTCTTCCCCTCCCCCTTCCCCCTCCTAATTCTCTCTCTCTACCTCTCCCCTTCTTCCCCTCTTCCCCTCTTCCTTCACCCTCCTAATTCTTTCTCTATATATATATATATATATCTCCTTTTCCCCCCCTCTCTCTCTCCCTTTCCCTCTCTCTCCCTCTCTTAGGTCTTTCTCTCACTCACTCACTCCCTCTATCTATCTTCCCTCCACCCTTAACCCTAAACCCTTAAATCATCTACCACCTTGCCCTTAACCCTCCCTCCCTCTATCTATCTCCCTCCTCCCTCTCTCTCTCTCTCAAAGTATCTTCAATCCCTACCAGCTCTCCTCTCATAGGCCTCTCTCTCACTCCTCCCTCCTCTATCTCTCCCTTAAACCTAAACCCTTAACCCTTAATAAACCCTCTACCCTCTACCCTTAACCCTCCCTTTATCTCTCTCCCACTCCCTCCCTCTCTCTCTCTCTCAAGTCTCTCCCTCCTTTCATGTTTTTTGGCATTTTTTGGCGAGTTCAAAACACTACTTTTTTCATGTTGCCACTTTTTGGCCCATCATGATCCTACACATACCCAGGTTTAAATTAGGTAGTTATTATTGCTAAGGTGGATCACTTCTTTCTTCGAAGGACATACACTTATGATTGGGTCAAGTGTTCTTTTCTTTAGAAAATTCCTATTGCCTTTTTGATAGGTTAATTGTGATTTGATTAGATGGGTTATGAATAACTTATTTCAAAAAAAATATCTTTATGAAAGAAGTATATTGGCATGAAATTAAATATGATTTGTATTCCAATGTGAAAACTACAAAGAATGGAAACAATTCTTTCAACACATAAACTATTATGTAGTAGTCAATTAAAATGAAAAAGCTTACTCTATATTAGTTAGGATACACACCTAAGAAAATGATCTAAAGTTACTTATTTATCCTAGAGGAACTAAGTATATAGTATACAAAGAAAACCAACAAACCCACAACTACCCCTATTTTTAAGGAGTTTAGTTTTCTCCCCTTCCCGATCTCACTAATATTGTCTAATTATTTTAAAGAGATGAAGGGTCATAACACAACTTTATTCAACCTAGTAAATAGATTGGTTAATGAAACTTGATAAAAGAAACAAAACAATTGCCACATTTGGCATTTCATGTTGAATGAAGAGTGGTGACAATAATCTACTTATAGTTTAATAAAACACTATTTTTATAAGAAGGCTTGACATTAGAAAGATAAGTGTTACTTATAGTTTAATAAAACACTATTATCATTTTACCAACATATAATATTGTATGCTTGCATGACTTCTTAGTTAATATATGGGGAGAGAAGAGAGAGATAGAGATATATAGGAAGAGATGGAGATATGGGAAGAAAGGAAGAGAAGGTGGAGATAGAGTCAATGGATAGGGGATAGGGAGGAGAGAGATGGTGAAGATAGAGAAGGGAAGATAGAGAAAGGAGGGATATAGATAGAAAGAGATAGAGAGGAGTAAGGAAAAGGAGATAAAAGAGAAATAGAGATAGAGATATAGAGTAGGAGAGAGATGGAGGGAGATGGAGTGAATGAGAGAGAAAGGGGGAAGGGAGAGATAGCTCAATAGATAGAGGGGGGAAGAGGGAGTGGCATAGATAGTGGGAGATATAGAGAGATAGAGAGTGACAAGGAGAGATATATCAATCACCCTCCCTATATCTCTATCTATTCATCCTTATCTCTTTATCCTCTCTACCCCTCTCTATCTCTTTGTCTCCCTTTCTATTTGTATGTTTTTTATTATCTCCCTCTCTCTCTATATTTTCTTCCCTATATTTATGTTTGTCTCCTTAAGTGTGCAATGGGTACATTGAAGAGGTCTTAAAGGAGAATTATCATATCTTTAATCAAATGGCATGCTACCTTGAGCATAACTCCCCAAGGACACATGCCATCCTTGGATTGTTGACATGAAACAACCAATCAAAATTTAGTTTCTCTCTCTCATATTGTAATATATATTACTATTATAGTAAATATATATTATAATTATTAATTATATTTTGTATTATATAAAAATATACTTATTTTTAATTATTAATTATAATAATTTTATACGTATTTAATAATTTTGTTAAAGAATATAATATATAATTATAATAAGTTGAATAATTATATTATTTATTATGTAAAATATAGCTAATATACAATTAACTATATTGTAGAATATTAAAACCTAGCTAAATAGCGCCAAAATTTTGAACTTAATTAACATACTGTAAAAGCTAACGAAACCAGGTTGTAGCTCGTCAAATTGGAGAAGTGAAAAGGTCAATGCTAGCATTGAGGAAAAGTTTGGAGTAGTGAAAACAAGGTCAATTCCAGTGTTGAGGAAGAGTTTAAAGTAGTGAAAACAAGGTCAATTCTAGTACCGAGGAAGAGTTTGGAGTTAAAACAAGGTCACTACCAGTGCCGAGGAAGAGTTTAGGGAAGTGAAAACAAGGTCAATATCAACACTGAGGAAGAGTTTGGAGGAGTGAAAACAAGGTCAATACTAGTGTTGAGAAAGAGTTTGGAGTTAAAAAAAGGTCAATACCGGTGCCAATGAAGAGTTTGGAGGAGTGAAAACAAGGTCAATATCAGCGCCAAGGAAGAGTTTGGAGGAGTGAAAACAAGATCAATACCAGTGCCGAGGATGAGGTTGAGGGCACTCAGGGAAAATAGATGACCAAGGGGCAATGAGTACTGTAATTTTGGCACCCCAATTCTCTTTAACCTTCAATTTTCATGCCTAGTTTCCAAAGATCTTCTCGTACATTGGCACCCCCATTCTCATAAAATGGTATAAGATAAGACAAAAAAAAAGAAGCTTATACAGAACATATCCACCTACAATCCCATTCAAGAATTTTAATTAATTCCTTGAATTAAACCTAAAACAAGAATCATACACACCACAATAGTGAGATGAATGAAACAACCCTTGATCATTTAATTAAAAATTCATATATGCTTGTACAATGGAGAGACATGAGTTTGAATTAATCATATCAATTCAAATGCCAGTACTTTCATAAAAAATCAAATCCCCATGAATTAAAATTTCAAAGCCTACTACCAAATGACTCAAAACCTAAATTGAATTTTCCCTAAAACCATCATAATTTACAATTTTCTTTGCAACTTCATCTAGACTCGACCAAAAATATCTAGCTTGCTAACCCATACTTCTAGCCTTGAAATCCTTCTTATAGAAAAAGGAGGAGAAAACAAGCATTGGGCCAAAAAGCACACTTGTCACCAACCAATTGGACCGCCTTGTGATATTCCAAAAATTTGTTACAATAGCAATATCCCCAGAGAATCTTCTTGTTCATCGTTTCCGCTAAGAATGGTTGATGCAACAACAAAAAATTTCAAGAATTTCATGCCTAGACTGTCACCAAAAAACAAAATTGGAATCTGTTGTAACTAGAACAACTGATTTGTCAACCGTTAGCAGCCTACTACTTTTAACTCTTCCTCAGTTAAATATACATTTACCCATTTCTAGTACTCTTCATCAGTTGGCCAATCAAAATTGATCACCTCATTCACCTTTACCCTATAAGGTTTGTACTTAACTGCCACCTAATTTGATTCTCTTTCAAAAGACTCCAAGAATGAGCTGGTGCTAATGATTTTGTCCATCCAACTCACCAACAAATCATAATCTGAGTTACCCTATTTTTCAGGGTTTTGTAGTCCAAACATGATATAAAGGGGCTCTTAAAATTTTTGTGACTACTGTAGCTTGTGTAAGAGGCCCCATGGACACTGTTGTAATTGTAGGATGCATGAATATGTTGTAGGATGAGAAATAAATAAGGTCTAGCTGCTGTCCTCAATAGTTTTGTGAAAAAAAGCATGTGAAATAAGAGGTTCAAGCCTAGGTTTCAACAAAACATGTATGGGAGATTTGATTTTATGAATTTTTATCCATGTGCAGACCTAATGGTTTTTTTTTTAACACTGAATATAAATGATATACATACACACGCACACGCACACACACACACATGTATATATATGTATGTATGTATGAATGTATGTATATGTATTTTTAAATGTAAATGTAAATGAAATTACTGGATGCTCTCCTAGAACAATAAATGCAACATATAATTAAAGAAATCTATATCTATGTATATAAATGTGTATTTCTAAATGCAAGTGTAAATGCAAAGGGCATATGCTTTTGTAGTGTTATAGATACAACATATCCATAAATTAATGTAATTGAAATTCTAAAGTCTTCAACACATATAATATGAAATCGATCAAACTATTAAACTACATGAGAAATAAATGAGAATAATAAATGCATATGTATGTGTATTTGTAAATGTAGATGTAAAATAAATAAGAATAATGAAAATTATAAAAGAATACAAGGAAAGGTCTCCTCCCTTCTTGGTAGTGATAACATCCTCCACACACAACCCTTAAAATTATGAATAGAGGAATATAATCTTTGAAGAACTCAAAGTTGATTCTCTCCTACTTGATGCAATTAGTCATTTTATCCTTACAAACATTTATAGTGTTTACTAGAGGCACATAGACCAATTCTTCATAATAGACTAATTTCATCATACTTTTCCAATGATGGTATTATGAGAAAACCTTAGGTTAAATGAATAATACCTAGCTAAATTCTTTAAATCATGTCCAACCATATAGAGAAGACAACTACTATGTGTACCTGGATACCATGGAGAAAGGCTAGTCTTTGGGCTCTTTCATCAATCATCCTACCTTAAAACATACCAAAATCTCAAGAAATGGAGCATAGGGAAGATTTAATATGACTTAAAATTTTTTATTGCCAAAGCGTAAACTTATGATGATGACTTAACCAGGCCTAGTACACCTCCTCCCATTAACCCTTTAGACATATGGAAATTAAATGTAAATTTTCTGCTATTTTTTAGTCATGTAGGTGTCAAAATAGAAACCCTTGAAATTTGAGGTGGTGTTTCCCTTCAAGTTTATTTGCTTGAATGAAGAGAAAAAGTCCTTTGATTACAATTAGAGAATACATTTGAGGCCTTGGTTGTGTAACTAGTGGACCATAGTCACATTTAACACTTGTTACAAAGTTTGGGAGTTAAAATGTTAAGTAGATTTGATTTGTGATGGACACATTTGGACGGTAGTAACAATAGCTTGCAATCTATCAAGACTTGATTACCTTATAACCTGTGAAATTCTAGCGATGAAATGATAGATTGATCATAATGTCACCTTGGGATCACATCACCATGAAAGAAATTCATCCAACATCCTTATGAGTGCAGGTACCACCAAATAGGTATTTTTCAGATCTATCTTCCTTGAGCGAGGGAAATTCAGGAAGAGAAGAGGAAACCGAGACATGTAGTATGTTTAAAAGAGGGAGATCAACTAGAGGTCAAAAGATTAGAAGAAAATTCTGTAAACACATGGAATTTTTTCTTGCTGAAGGGGGATCATGTTCTTATTATGATGAGAGCATAGGCGACGTTGAGGTGCCCTTGAGGTACAAACATCTACTCAAACAATGGGTACCCAAGGAACTTCCTCCAATAAACACCAATTTTTGTGTCAACGAGAGGATATATCGCATAACACCATCGTCATTACATGGTTTGGGGCTATTTTGCATGGGCGGCATAAAGGTTTGTTACGAAAAAGTTATTGAATTGATGGAGTATGTTGAACCCTGTTATAGTTACAAAGATTGGATGCAACTGGTTCGATATACACGAAGTATCTGTAGGTATGCACTGTCAGCAAATTATATACAGCTAAAAGATAAGGATCAAAATAAAGGAGTGGCTATGTACATTGACGGAAGGCCAAAAGCATCAAGGAATATTGTAGGGTTTATAAACAGTAGATGACTTGGGTTAACAAATAAGCAACCCAATTGCATAAGGCATGTAGAGAAAGCTTAGGTAATATGATACATTATGTCACAGGCCAAATCAATAAGCGTAGAGGAAAAGAGTTATGTCGATTACCAATTTGAATCACTTAGTTACAAGCATGAATTACTATGGGGTGGTATGTACTATATGTTTTAAACCTCAGTGTATTTCTAATGTTTTTCATTATAATTTTAAGTAAGTCTATTGGTTTCATTTCGGTAATATTTTTTTTATATTTAATTTTTTGTCCACGAGGGGGACATTGATCATATGGAGAGGCTCGTGAGCACATATGTGATATGTATCTTCAGGTGCTTCTACCATGAGGTTTACTCATTGTAATTGTACAAAATTAGATATGAGCAAATATTTTATTATTATGTGTTTTCCTTGGTTTTGGTTGAGCTAGATGTCTTTTAATATTCTTGTTGTAGTCGACCTTCAATCAAGAAAGGCACGATGTAGTAGAAAGAGCATCCATAGTGAGGTGCAGTCAATATTATTTTGTGATGATGACATTGCTTATTCAACAAACCCTCTTGATACAATAAAGAAGATCCAAAAAAAATGCAATGAAGAAATGGTTAAGTTGATGTTCATAGTGCCTCAAATAGATGAGATAAGAGAGAGGGTTAAAATATTGACTAAGAGATTATAAAAATTGCAAGTAAGTTGTCATGAGGTCTTTAATTATAACATAAGTTCATTCATGGTTTTATATTTTGTACTTTTTTATGTCATGAACTAAAATATGTGTTGGTTTTATAGGGTTATTTTCCTCCTCATGATGCTTCTGGCCATGATTAGGGTACTACAAGTGTTGCCTAAGGAGTAAGGGTTGGTACAAGTGTCCATCCTAATCTTCCTACACATACATCACATCATCTGACCCCATCATTCGTGCCTATATTGTCATCTAAAATGTAGGCAACATATATGATGTAGGCATCTATTAATGCACCCTCTAGCAGCAAACACATAGCAGAACATGCATTAGGACATGTACCTGGGGATGCAAAGGCCACTAGTATTGGTGATGTTTTAACATAATTTCCTGGATCTTCTCGTATTACTAGTATGGGAACATTGCCAGTCACACTTTTGGTGACCGAGGATTTCATTCCCATAAAGATAGAGAAGGTCCCAGGTACTTTAAAATGTTTTAATTATTATTATATATAATCCAATTGAAAATTAGTTATTGATGGTTGTTTTTAGACTATTGATCACATGATCATTTTGTAGGAAATGATGTTTTTATAAACATCTAAGTGATATTACATTGGAGCTCTTTGGGCCCACCATACGTACACGGTGGAATACCCAAAATAAAGATTTAAAAGATGAGCTCATTAGCCGTTTAGTTGTGTTGTTCGGTGATAAAACATTCAACCGAATCAAGGTCCTTAAGAAAGCTGGTACCTATCTAAAGTATGTGAGGGACCAATATAGGTCACATTTAGAGAAGAACAAAAAGTACGAGCATCCCCCCATGATTTCGGAGAGGGAGTGGAAGGACCTGGTGTCAGATGGAAAGGAGAGGCTGAAAAAGAAAAAAGAGGAAAAGACACCCTTTGGGCCAAAAGGAAGGTATGTGATATAGAAGTATAAATCTGCAAAAAATCTCAATTAATCGCTATTTTTAAAAAACTTGTAGGCTAGACAATTTTTTCCCTAATTTTTTGAAAAAATTATTGAATTTTTGGTCAATTATTTTTTTCTGTTTCAAATTGTAAAATCACCAAAAAAACGTGCTTAAAATATGCAAAAAAACATGAATAAAATTGATCTTATTTTTGCGCAAAAAAAACCATGAGACCATGGCCTATTGCTTACTATTATGCTTTGATAGATTTTTTCCAAGCATCCATAGCTTGTTTGAAAGCACTTGTTTTAGGCTTTTAGCCATAGCAGCAAGGCAATAAACTGTTTGATAAAATGCTTTGGTAGACATGTATGAAAAATGCAGTAGCATAGACAAGGCAGTGAACGGCTTGAAAAAAATGTCTCAAAGAAATGTAGTCTCATGGTGATGGAATGCCATGACAAGGAAATTGCTATGGATTGTCATGGCATTCCACCACCGTGAGACTGCATTTATTTTAGGAATTTTTTCAAACAATTCACTGCCTTGTCTATGTTAATAACTAATAATATATGATTTGGTAGTTTTTCCAAGCATCCCATATCTTGTTGAAAACACCTGTTTAGGTTTTTACTTTTTTACCCATAGCATGAAGGCGTTGAGCTGTTTGATAAAATGCTTTGGTAGACATGTATGAAGAATGTGGTAGCATATAAAAGGTAGTGAACTATTTGAAAAAATGCTTCAAAGAAATGTGGTCTCATGGTGATGGAATGCCATAACAAATGCCATGACAAGCAAATTGCTATGGATTGTCATGGCATTCCATCACCATGAGACCACATTTCTTTGAGGCATTTTTTGAAATAGTTCACTTCCTTGTCTATGCTATTACTTACTATTATGCTTTGATAGATTTTTTCCAAGCATCCATAACTTGTTCAAAAGCACCTATTTTATGCTTTTAGCCATAGCAACAAGGCAGTGAACTATTTGATAAAATGCTTTGGTAGACATGTATGAAAAATGTGGTAGCATAGGCAATTGTCACCATCTAATATTTATGCGGTTGTAGTATGTTTTGTGCAATGTAATCAACGATTTGAATATAACCAACAAAAATCTATTTTCTATAATTCATCATGGATTGAACTCTGTATTTTATTTGCTCTCAATGTCTATATGCTATGGAAATGCCATTAAATATTTAAAAAAAAATAGTTTCTGACTGTTTTTCTTTAAATTTTTGTGTATTTTTGTAAATCTGATTTTGCCCGATCTTTTCCTGATTTTTTCCCAATTTTTTCAAAAAATCCTAAACTGGTTTTGCCATTTTTTCCCCAAATGATTGAAAATATTTGCTATGTGTGATACTATCAACAATGTAATTATATACTGATTACCCTTTCTTTTACATAATCTAACATATTTCAAACTTTTCATAGAACGGAGCACATGAAGGCAACAAAGGCAAGACTAAGCATGAACACAAACTTAGCTCACGGTGGTTATATGAAATTAGAACAAATTGTAAAGTATCAATAAATGAAATATTGTATCCAAAATTACTAATAGAATTGAAAACAATTTTGGTTTTATCACACCATAAGAAAGAAAATTCATGATCTTATGCAAAAATGTAGGGCTCTAAATTCACTTGAGTTCCCTTAAGAGGACTGAATATTTCCTTCCAGCAAGGCTTTGGAGGTCATGGCTGAATGCCTAAGAGTCTTGAATGGGAAAACACAATCTTCCATTGCATCAACACACAGGTAAATAAACTCAATAAAGTTTATTTAAAATTGAATACTTGTGCAATCTATTCAATATTAATTTCCACCATAAAGTAATTACATGCCTATTTGTTTTAAACATTCAAGCAATGATAATACTACACATGACATTGGAATGCAGCCTAGTGAGGGTGGAACACAATGTGCAGATGAAGGTCATGGTGTGCATCCTGACACTTTCGAGCATGTAGAGTGTGATCAACATGTTGAGCATGATCAGGCTAGAGAAGACCAGGAATATGATGTGGCCCCATCAGGTAAAGAGGACCACTCTAAAGTTCTTTTAAACATATTTAATTGCAAATGGTGTATTAATTAATGTAACCTTTCATGTTTCAACTTTAGAGCATGTAGAGTGTGATCAATGTATTGAGCATGATTAGGCTAGAGAAGATCAAGAACATGATGTGGCCCCATTAGGTAAAGAGGACCACCCTCATGTTCTCTTAAACATATTTAATTTCAATTGGTGTATTAATTAATTTAACCTTTCGTGTTTCAACTATAGATCAGGATTTAGAGGGTGTTCAGCATGTTGAGCATGAGTCTATAACAAAAAGTTTAGGAACATGATGTGAACCCATCAGGTAAAGAGAACCACTCTAATGTTCTTTTAATTAATGAAATACTTGTAACAATAATAATAAAACATATCAGTTTAACATTTCTTTCTTATTGCATCAGACCCCCCCTTGCAGCGGCGTCCACGTCATGAGTAGACGACTAGGCGTACATTAAGATCATGAGTAGAGGGTAGAACAACTATAGGGGGGGAAGATATTGATTTAGAAAATGATACTCCACTTCAGCTTTATGTAGGTTTAAAAAAGAAACAAAAAAAAAGTGATTGTAATCATATCATGACAACCATATTTTTGATAATATGTAAAAACTGAAAGAATGAATATTATATGTTAATGAATGAATGTGAATATGTTAATTAATTAATGTTATATGTTAATGAATGAATGTTATATGTTATTAATGGATGAATGGATGATTAATGTTATATGATTGGGTATGGGGAATTGAGAGTGATGTGAGGGGAGGGGGAGGGGCCAAATGAGCTTCCACCATCATGTGGTTGGCCCTGTTAAGTAGAGAATATTAAACTATTCTCAAAAAAAAGAGAAGCTCAATAAGGTAATGCACTTTTCAATATAAGAATGCATCGTTTGAAGCATCAAACCAATATGCAGTCTGTATGTATGATTAGTCGTCGGTCTCCGCAATGGTACATTTCCATAATTTTTTTTTTTAAAACTGCATTGTTTCATTGCAATTTTGATGAATCGCTGAAAAGGTTCGACGAAGTTGCTATAGCTGTGATGAAGGTTTCATCGCTACTACTTTCCCATTTTGTCACACTTTTGATGAACTTTTGGTTTTGTTCTGATGCTACTCCTTGCCCCATTTCGTCACACTTTCGACGAACTTTTGGTGTGGTTTCGATGCTACTACTTGCCCATTTCGTTGCACTTTCAACGAACTTTTGGTGTTGTTATGATGCTACTCCTTGCCCATTTCATCACACTTTCAACGAACTTTTGGTGTTGTTTCGACAATACTATTTTCCCATTTCGTTGTAAATTCGACAAAATTTTGGTGTTGTTTCAATGCTACTCCTTTCCCATTTCGTTGAAATGGTGACAAACTTTTGGTGTAATTCGTCGGTGGATACACAAAGTTTTTGTCGATATTCTAACAAAAGTTTGACTCATTTTATGATACTGACGACTGAAAAATATATGCTGTTATTTCGATGTTTAATTCATCGTCGGCCTTGTGACAAAAATATTTTCGTCATTTCGTCACTTGTTTGACAAAGATTTTTCGAATGACCGACAAATGTCCATCAGAAAATGGTGTCAAATTCAGTAGTTCCAACTCTCTCCCACTCTATCTCACCCTCTCACACCCTCTCCCACTCTCTCCCACTCTCTCCAACTCTCTTGCACTCTCTCATTCTCTCCCACTCTATCCCTCCCTCTCTCCCACTCTCTCCAACTCTCTCCCACTCTATCCCACCCTCTCCCACCCTCTCCCACCCTCTTTGACTCTCTCCCTCCCTCTCTCCCACTCTCTCCAACTCTCTCCCACTCTATCCTACCCTCTCCCACCCTCTTCCACTCTCTCCACTCTCTCCCTCCCTCTCCCACTCTCTCCAACTCTCTCCCACTCCTGTCCACCTCTCTCCTCTCTCCTCTCCTCTCTCCCACCTCCCTCTCTCCCTCCATCTCTCCCACTCTCTCCAGCTCTCTGCGCTCTCTCCTCTCTCTCACACCTCTCCTCTCTTCTTCTCTCCCACTCTCTCCTCCTCTCTCCCTCTCCAGCTCTCTCCCTCTTTCCTCTCCCCACCCTATCCCTCTCCCACCCTCTTCCACCCCTTTCCCTCTCTCTCACTCTCTTCCACCCTCTCTTACTCTCTCAGAGACTCTTCCATTACCCCTCTCACTCTTAGGTCACTCTCTCACACACTCACTCCATCTATCTCTCTCCTATACCCTTAACCACACCCAAACCCTCTACCATAAACCCTTAACCCTAAACCCTTAACCCTTAACCCTTAAACCCTCTACCCTATACCCTAAACCCTCAACTCTTAACCCTAAACCCTAAACCCTTAAACTCTCTACCCTATACCCTATACCCTAAACCCTTAACCCTTAAACCCTTTACCATCTACCATTAACCATTAGGTGTAGAACTAAAATCATACTATTACAAAAAAAATTAAAACATTTTTCAAATGTATTGGATATCAGATTATAATGGATATCAGATTTATGGGCCATAGAAAATCCACATGTGAGCCATTTTGTGCATTCCAACGGACCCTACATTCTGTTTGCAGGTGACATATGAACGGTTTCAGATAAGAAGAGACAAAGATAAAAAATTTGGAGCATCTTCTACTCAAATTTATCATGAGAAATAATTTTTTAGCATCTTTTATGAGGTATAATGGGGAGCAATAGTCATCAAAAGCAGAAACATAATAGAAAGCTTACAAAAGAATAAATTGAAGCATATAGACAAAGAGATAGAGAAGGTCATAGGAAGAGAAGACAAGGTATGTTAAATATTGGTGAACCTAACCGCTATGGTCTTTCAAGTGAAGAAGAAATTGAATATGTTCAAGGTGAAAATATTCAATGTGAAAATGTTGGAATTGAAGATGTTGAACATGATATTGAAATTGGGAATTAAAATATTGAAATTGATAATGAAAATGTTCAAGGTGAAAATGTTGGATTTGAAGATGTTGAACATGATATTGAAATTGGGAATGAAACTATTCAAATTGATATTGAAAATGTTCAAGGTGAAAATGTTGGAAATGAATATTTTGAACATAATATTGAAGCAAGTGTAAATTATGTTTCACCAGATTACATGAGAAATGAAGAACCTTGTGTGGAAGAAAGACGTATTCCAAATTCAAGACCTTCAATAACCCCTAAATGGTTACTTGAATTTGATGAGAAATTATAAACAATTTTGAAGGAAAGAGGTCAACACGTACTGTTCGATTGTGGGCTAGAAGAACTTTTCAACCAATATTTTAGTGAAAAGACATTGACCGAGCAATGCCAACTTTTTGTACAATTGCTAAAGATGCAAAAGATCAAACTTTTTCTAGCCAAATTGAAGATTCATGTGAACAAGAAGAATGAAAAAATTCTATTATTGTCAAAAATATTTTTAATGCTCTCAAATCTATTGGAAAAAATAACAAGGAAAAGAATAAGAGAGTTTCTTAGAGAGTCACTACAACCACCCTAGTAAGCCATCAATTGAAAAAGGCTAGCTTTATGAGACAAAATTGTATTGATTTTGACATAAATCATAAAACTTTGGATAGAGCACTGGCAAGAAGAGAAAGAATAGATGATCCTCTTCAAAATGATACATGGGATTTTTCTGGGAGGCTTCCACATGTTGATAAGAAGCTAATCGATGATGTAACACAGGTAATTCAACAATTTTGGCATGATAACTCTAGAGGATCACCCAATGAAAAGGATGTTTTAAAGTTAAGAATTGGCAATCAAGACCGTATCCTAAACATTTCTTGGAATCAAGCCAAACAATGTTTTTCAAAAAATTATTGAAACACATCCAAATATGGAAATCTCGCAAAGGAATTTTGAAGGTTTGAAGCCATTTTATTGTGTTCCTCCTAAGATTTGTAATACTTGTTGCAAATACCATGTGGAGTTTTCAATGTACCATGAGCTATTATGCTATATCTATTCTACTTTGCATACTAATGAAATGTTGCATGAGTGTGGTGCAATGCATCTTCTGAAATCATCAAGGGACTTGATAGATCTATTTTTATGTTCTAGAGATGATGGTTGCTTTTTCTACAGATATGATTGTTTAAATGCAAAGTGCTCACAATGTGGTGGCTTGTCAAAGTTTTTTCAATGTTTTCATGAGAGTTCCAAACATGAATTTGGAAAGAATCTTGTTGAGAAAAAGAGATATGAGATAGTCAAATATACTTTGCACAATGGAGGTGAAGGTTCTAGATGTGAGTTGGTTACAAAAGAATACAGTGTTGCTGATTTTATTTCAGATTTTAAGGACAATCTTTTCTACAAGTATGCAAGGCATAGTCATAGGTCTCAATGGTTGGATCAAAAATTTAGGATGTGTAAGGACTCTTTTCCGATTGGAACTATTATATCAATGGTTGATTTTGTAGAAAACTACACATTGCAACCAAAAAATGAGGTACAATATCAGTATTACAATTCCATTCAAATTACAATTTTTTTCCACATAACGTTTAGACATGAAATTGATAGTACAAAGGAGGATCGAAATATAATCAAAGAGTATCATTTTTATATGAGTGATGTAGATCTCACTCATCCGAGTATGTCCAACATTGTTTCAAGAATTTTTTTGAGTTCTTACAAGAGCATGATATAGCACTGGACCGACATCTAATTTGGTCAGATAATTACATAGGTCAATTCAAGAATGCTCGTATGTTTTATTGGTTGAGTAGAATGTATGTAGAGAGGGGTCTACCTCATATTTGGAGTTTTTTTGAAGCTGAACATGATAAAGGGGAGAATGATGGATTAGGTGCATGTGTAAAGAGAGCTCTAATTAAGGATCAATTAAAGATTTCAGGAGAAAAATTCAGCAATGCACATTCTATTGTTGATTGGCGTAGTTCAATATTGCCACAGGGAGGGACACTTGATTCAACAGTGCATAGATTCCTTTGGTTCATTGAGGAGGGTACAATGGGAGGAAAATTGGCTTTTCATATAATCAAAGATTCTTCAAAGATGCATTCATTTTGAAGCTCAAATGCAGGCACATGGACCATTTGGACATGAGAGTTGGCTTGTTTTTGTCAGAGTTGTATTCAGTGTGAGTGCGATCAATGCAAGTCAAGTGATTGGGTAGATACATGCATTCCACAGTATCTAACCCCTTTCCATAGTATCAAACTCCTTTATCTTAAACAATATCCATGACAAATGACAAAATGGAAAGTTTAGTTGATTATGACCTACTTTCAAATCTACTATAGCTAGGACATGTTTTTACAATTGCTACACCACAGGGGAATGGAGAGAGATTATACTATTGGTTGACTCGATGTGTGTGGGTAAAGCATAAGCTAACACAACCAATGGAAGATGATGATGGTTTTGTGTATCCTACAGGTTCAGTTGTGGTTGCAGGAACTTGGTTGCAAACATAAATGATTAGAAAGAATAGCATACCTGTATTTGAATACTATGAGAAACAAAAAACCATTCTCATGTATTTGCATCCTTTTATAGTAACAAATGTTAAGTTGTTGAAGCGTCATGCTAGACCAAAGACAAAATAACTATGGACACTTATTAATGTTGATCATGAAGTAATATTGGATACTCTTAAGCAAAGAAATGACCCTTCAGGCACAATTGAATAGCATTTTCAAGAATGGAAGGTATAATGCTTATGCTCATTATGATTAAGTTCATTAGTGTTCTTTATTTAATACTGATATTTTATATACTATTGCAATGCAGGTGTCTTTAATAGTGATATTTTGTATGCACTTTTGCAATATTTTTGGCAAGATTGATCATGGACCTATTGTAACAATAGCTTGCTCTGGTCCTTTCAAAGAGGTATGTGACAGATTAGAACAATATAGATTGTTTATTCTAAGAGTCTTTTATATTTTGCATCACCAATTCATCATCATTTAGGTTGTTTAGATTAATATAGATTTGTTAGTCTAAGCATCTTTTCTATTATATTTCTCATTTTTCAACTTTTATGATATTCCTGGCATGATTGATCATGGACCTATTGTAATAGTAGCAGACTATGATCCTTTCAGAGAGGTATGCGACAAATTACAACAATATAGATTGGTTATTTTAAGTGTCTTTTATAGTTTGCATTATCATCTCATCATATTTTGTGTCATTTAGAATAATATAGATTGGTTATTATAAGATTCTTTTAAATAGTTTGCATCACCAATTCATCATCATTCAAGTTGTTTATGTAGACACTGAAATTTGGTCTAAGCCCGCGACTTCAATATTCTTCATAATTCATATTCTTCATGGTCATGATTAAATAATGTCAATTATTTAATTATACTCTATAGTCTATTAATTCTTCTATTAATTAAATAATCTCAATTATTTAATTAATTCACACTTTTCTTTATTCTATCTGATTAATTAAATAAACACTTTTTATTTAATTATGTTACTAATTATTCTTATCCTTTTTGTCAAATTAAATAAATTCGTATTTAATTTACTCTTTACCATACTTCAACTATAATTAAATAAATTATTTATTTATTTAATTATTCTTCAAATATCAAATATTGAATTAAATGAATTATTTAATTCATGAATTCTATTTTAACACATTCCTCTATATTTAGATAATTGTGTGAGTTATCTAAGTATTCACTTTTACTCGACTCAAAGATCTATTCAAATCGCTCAGTTAACTCTTGATTTAATAATGTTTGAGTAGCGTTCTCGAGTAATCTCTTTGTCAAATCATTCAATCATCCAGTTCTAACTCTTTTGCATGTACATGCAGATTAATTAAATATTCCTATTTAATTAATTAAACCTTGTGCGTGCATTCAAACAAAGAGTTGTTTTAATCCATATTTATCTAAGTCATGCAAAGATAATTCTTCTATTTTCGAATACCAAACTTGAAGATTAAATCATTTATTTAATCTTTAATTCTATTTCTAATTTATATCACTCATGTCATTACTAACTGTTATCAGAATGCATGACTAAGCAGTCAATCTCAACCATCCATTGATCTTTCAATTCTGGCCTGTTGTTCGAATAATCAATTTTCTATAAATTGATCTGGTCTTCATCATTCCAATATCTCTCAAAATCTTATGACTTTTTGGAGTGCAACTATCTTGAATCTTCAATATTTTGCTAAATCACTATCATAGGCTATACTTGCACGAATTTTTGAAAATTTGAGGGCAATTATACTACTACAAACAAAATGGAGAAGGGTAATCGAGATGATACATGGAAATACATATATATTGGGTGAGATTGTTTTAGTTTTATTTACGTTCTGGCTTTCCTTTGTTCTTTGTTGCTTAACTTAGATTGCATTTAGAGATTTAGATTTGTATTACATGTTTGCTCTGATCCATTTTCTTGTTGCACTTTCTAGACGTTACATTTGGTGAAGTTGACATGAACTACTAACCCTCTTGATTGGCATTCTTTGTTTGGAAGTTTTTGGTGCTTTTTGTCTTGAAGGGTGTAGGTAATTTTGAAGAATCTTGAAAATCATACTTTTAGGAGTCTTTTGAGGTCAAATAAATAGCATGGTTGCATCCAAAAGGGTCGCAAGATGAAAATTCATATATTATACTACATATTTTCATTAAGGGAAGTATTTTTTACAAGAAAAACATGATTTTTTTTTGTGGCTGCGAGCTAAAGTGACGCATTTGCAAGCCAGAATGACGCATTTGTGACTTAAAGTGACGCATTTGATTTAAAGTGATGCATTTGACTTAAAGTGACACATTTGACTTAAAGTGACGCATTTGCAAGTCAGAATGACACATTTGTGACTTAAAGTGACGCATTTGACTTAAAGTGATGCATTTGCAAGCCAAAATGATGCATTTGACTTTTTGTGATGCGTTTGAGCTTGAATGACACATTTGTGACTTAAAGTGACGCATTTGAATTAAAGTGACGCATTTGCATAACATAATGATGCAATTGATTTTTATTTTGCAGGTTTGGTATGGAATGATGCATCTGCTTGATGAAACGCCGCAATTGACATTCAAAGACGCATCAATGTGACGAAGCGACACAATTGACTTTCTAAATCATATCTGACATAAGAAGAGACACATCTGAAAAATTTCAATGCATCTATCATTTTCTAAGCCGCAATTGACTGGTGAAATATTGAGATGCATTTGATAGAGAAAACGACGCATCCAACTAGTATATTTTAGCGTTATATTTTCAATTTATAGTTTCCTTTTTGTGGTTTTGTTTTTGCTAATCTTCTATTTTTAGCGTGTGTTTTGAGGAGTTAAGAAGTTTTTGCAGGATGATTAATGAAGACAATATTGAAAATTATTAATGAATCTTTCTACAGATCGCATGTCGAAGACCCTAGTTAATTCTTTGAAACAGATTGTTTGGTAGTGTAGCAAATCTTTCGTTTGGTGTAAAATTAACAAGTGTCTATTGTGTTTGGTCCAAAATCACAACTCTATAATTACCCTCATGATTTGGTACATCGAAGTATCCTCTCCCCTTGTGCATCTGTGCGATCCTAGGTGTAAGAGAAACAGTTACCAACTCTAGAATTTGGGCCTATTCTGGTGGGAAAAAGTACTCACCCCAAGATGACTCAGACCGGTAGCACCCTGAACCCAAGGGACTTCTAGCCGGTATATAAAATTGGATTCTTAGGGAAAGCCCAAGAATCACGTGTATGGTTCTGGCAAGATGGATCTGAAAGTAGACTCTCGCCGCATGGATCATGCCTTACGAACAGAATGCCCGTATTAAACACCTTTTGTTTTAAAGACCAACCATTTTTGGTCGTTGCTCGGTATAGTGCAGGGTATAGTATCATGCCCGAAGACACTCACTACTAATCCCCTTGAGTAGAGATAGCAGTTCTTGGGAGGTCATTTCCCATGAATTCAAAATTGGTGTGCTCGAATGACGTTAATGAGTTGTGGAGGGGAGCCAATGCCACCAAATTTCTAAGTTATCTGCTCTCGAGAAGGGAAGGTGTTTATCACCAATCTGGGGTATTTTGGTGGGCTATACCAAGTATACAAACCCTTGGCCTATTGGCCTATTAGGATTGTACTTGTCTGTTGTCAAAATTACACATTCTTTGAGTCCAAAATCAAACTGACAACGCTTTTTCTTATGATTGTCCTCATTTGCTAGAATTTGATCATAGAAAACAACATCAATTTTATATCTTAAATTACTAAAAATACATAGAGAGTCACAACTATTCACCAAAAGGTTGCAATTGATCTTTAGAGTTGTATCTGTCATTTTCAATTGCATCTGGTTAGCGTAGAGTCGTATTTGCCAAATTATCTTGCATTTTCTTTGTGAAAGACAACATATGTTATATTCTGAGTCGCAATTGTCATTACGAGTCGCATCTAGTAGAAATTTGACCACATCTTTTTGACACAAATACTGAACATTTACCAGAAACTCACAATTGATCATTAGAAAACCGCAACTGTGAAACTTAACCGCAACTGGTAAACTTAATCGCAATGTGAAATCTTAAGATGCATTTTCCTGATTAGAAAACTAGAATTCGCAATCACTATCTAGTCAACATGGTTATATCAGTCTTTCAGTTGTATTCCCACAAGAAGACTTTGAACAGAAACAGGAAACAATTTGCTCAATTTTGCATCCTTTAGGTTCATTTGGTCATTACTATAGTCATTCCGATTTTGAGTTTTACTTTCATCTTTGAGTACATTTTGTCTTTAGATTTAAACTTCTAGGAAAATCAGTTTTACAAACTTTAGGATAGGTCCACCATCTACACTCTAGAAAAATCATAGCATCAACGGAATCTGACATTGAACCTAGTCCTATCATTATATCTTTTTTTCCTATAGAGAGTCCTCCTAGCTCATCAGTCTAGTTAGGAAACTCAACTTATCTTTGATCCTCATCCTACATTGGTTCCTTGACTTAACTAAATTGATGCCTTGGTTAGACTTTAGGAAGTTGGTACCCTTGTTTAGGTTTACAAAATTGATTACCTTAGAAGCTTTCCTAGACTTTGCATCTTCAGATATTGTCATTTTAGACTAGTGTCATCCTAGACATACCTTATTCGCATAGAAAATACCAAAAAAATAGCTGCATAATTTCATCCTTTATATTCAAAAAATCCCAAAAACATAGCTTAGGTTGCATACCTTATACTTAAGTCACTATTTGCATTGCCATACCTTAGAACTCATATCACATACCTTAGTCATACTCCATATTCCATCATAGCCTCACCACCATGTCTGCAATTTACCTTGATATGCTTGCTAGTCAAGTTGAATACCAGTTACTCTATAATGGTCAATTCCAACAAGCCATAGACTTCAAAAGACAATTTATCCAATCCAAATTCCAACCAACATCAACCCATGGTCAACTACCTACATACCCTTCCTACCAACAATCCATAAGTCCTAGTCCACCATCCATATACCTTCATTATCAAGAGTCTGACAAACATCTATTAGTCATACCTATCCTAACCTTGACAAGGGAAACCAACCTTCCACTAATCCCTTCCAAGTCTCTACATCTTATCCTAGTCCTTCATCCACTAATCCCTTCCAATCCTCCATGTCCTATCATAGTCCTTCATCCACTCATCCCTTCCAAGCCACTCCATCTCAATCTACATATAGTCATGAAAGTACATCTATTCATGGTCTCCAAAGTCACATCCCATCTACTAAACTTAAGGATACATGTCAAATGGAAAGTCCAAAGCATGACTTCATGGCTTTAGCTTCATGTTAAGATCAAAGTAGTGTATCCCATGACCCTATCTTTAAGTCCATACAAGAAGTCCTTCTAGATAATCATGGAATCCAAAAAACACCTATCCTTGAACAAGATTCCCTACCCAACCATATCATTCAAGACAAACCCATCTTTGATCAAGACACTACTATTGATCAAGAAGTCCAAAATGATCCACTCCTTGACCTTCATGCCATTCATGATCAAACATTTGAAGATGAACCTATCCAAGTAAAAAACACATCCATTTTCCAAAATGAGACACTTTCCTCCTTTGGACACATAGATGATATTCCTCTAGAATGAGAGTCTCCAACTCTAGATATATTTGCAAATGATCAAGCTATAGCTGAGTTCATTGGACTCTATGACAATGACCATAAAGATGGTTTTGACATTGACTTGGAAGCACCAGTAGAATCATCTAAATATGATATGTTACAAAATCACACCAAAGATATCCAACATGTCAATGAAGATAAGACATCCTATCAACTATGATCATCCACTTTTATCAAATCAAGCTTTCTTGTAGAGGAGAAGATTCCAAGTAATAGTTTCCACATGCATAGTGATGGGTTAGCATCTTTCTTTCAAAAAAAAAAATATCCCATCGCAAACAAAATCTGTTAGAGCATGCAGTATCAAGGAAAAGGACTAGGAATACACAAGCAAGGAATTCTAGAACCAATATAGTTTCAAGAAAATCCTAGACATCAAGGTCTTGTTTATCCTTTAGTCAGCAAATCTAATGATGTTAATGGTACCTCCTTGATATTGGGGGCAACTTTATCTAATACAAACATCAAAATGGAGGCCATGAGTAGTTCTTACAATAAGGTTGTTGCGAACACTCCTTCCATCCATACCATAAATTGTCATTCCAACATGAATAAACCTTCCATTTGGAACCAACAAAAACAAAATTCTTACAAATTCAAAGTTCAAAATAAAATATCAAAGGCCATTGAGTCAATCAAAAATCCAAGTGGACAAATAAAGTTAAAATGGATCCCAAAGAAAAATGGATCAAGCAAAGAAAATAGTTCAAAAGTAAAAGTCAATCAAAATGTGGAGCCACAAGAAAAGAGGACTCTCACATATAATAAATGTCCACCTCCTTCAAAATGGTCATCATACAAGGCATATAAAAGTCATGGTTCCAAACATTATCCCAATCTAAAACCCAGTCTCCATCATCCATCACCCCAAGTTTGGAAAATGAAAATTCCTACATCTAAATTTCCAAACACATCTACCATCATCCACAATAATCCTACATCTCACCTAAAGTCTAAAAATTCTACATCACAAATTTGTCGCATCTTGGCAGTAACTCTTTATTGTAAGGACTCCCATGGCACTCTATCACAATGTGTGTATTTTGATAAGGCCAACTCTAGGGTCAACAAGGATTACAATGGCATCAATCAATTGTATGCAAGTGCTATGATCCTGAAAAGGCAACTACTTCATCAAGGTTATTATTGGCATATCATGGCACCAGTCTCTACATTAACACCATCAATTGATTCAACACAATCAATGATCATCTAAAGCATCAAGGTCATCCAAAAAAAAAAAAAGTCACTTTCATGAAAACTTGGCAAACAGGCATCTTGGTGACACCATAAAGGAAAAAAGTCAAGAGAAAAATTTCATCCAATAGTGAAAACCATTCTTATGGTGCTTTGGATAAGTACCATGGTGAAAACTTGGCAAACAGGCATCATGTGTAAGAAATTATCTATGTGGACTATTACACTTGGGGGGAAGTTATCTCATCTCCCATACCCTTTGTATGACATTTATTATGACATTTCCATCTATCCATCTAAGCCCTACCACTAATGCCCATTTTCCCACCTACTTTGATCTTGATAAGGACTAGGGTGCAAACATAAATCATGCTTTGGAAAAACTCTTTACATGTCTATCCTTTGGTCATACACTATCCATGAAATATCATGTCATAGTTGTCATAGCATTTTTCCAAATGGGTTATCCTTATACGAAATACCTATCACATGCCTTGGATTTTCCCTTGTCAATGGTCTAAGGATATTCCATCATACCATCTAATCCTGAAAAGTCATTTCAAATGCAACAAGCCCAATCCATACAATCTTTCTATGCATCCTAGTGCATCATTCAAAACATTCCTTGGCTTTGTTTCTAGCCTAGCTGCAAACCTTGATCCTTTAGTCACATTATCATCATCCTCATGTTGTTTCGGGATGTGTCCTTCCCACGTAAAACAACATCATCACCATACTCATCACCTGTCAATTGGTTTTCAGCTTGACTAGGGGCAAGATCATGGTTGTCCTTAGATTCTTGCACATGCTTTCTCGCTTACTTATAGGCATCATATCCTTGTACATAGTCCTTATCCCTGTACATACTACATATCCCTGTACATAGTCCCCTTCCCTGTACATAGTCCACTACCCTGTACATAGTCCTCATCCCTATACATACTACCTATCCCTATACATATCCCTTATCTTTCATATCCATCACTTGTATATACCATTCATAATAAGTGGCAGTCTTTCCCATAACCTGGAATGATTGACATTGAGTTCATTTCATAACCCCCATTTTACCCTATTCATAATCAATTGGTCTTATACTCGACTGGGGGAAAACACTTGACGTGTGTCATATTGATTCTTCCATTGGCTGTGTTCAAGATGTAAAACCATAGAAAAATCCACAAACATCACAAAATGACCTGAGAAAACACAAAAACATAAGAAAACTTCTAAAAGACAAAAAAATCAAAACATTTCAAAAATCCAAAAACAGAGTCAAAGTTAGTCGCACTTGTTAGTCTTTGTCATTTGTCAAACTACATTTCCTCTGTGACTGAACATAGGCAAGGCCATCTATCGATGTGCCCCCGAGGCATTAGGTCAGTCTGTTTAGGTTTGTTTGTATAAACTCATGCTTCAATTCATATGTCTATATGACAAGGTCATTAGTCGTATCGAACTATGAGGTCTTTGCGTGTATAATGTAAGCAAGGCCATCAATCAATGAGCCCTTGAGGCCACACTAGGTTAGTCCATTAGGGTTCGTCACATTCACTTTCACACATGTCTTCTATTTGTAGTCAATCTTGTCAGTCAAAGTCAATTCGAACTATGAGGTCTATGTGTGTATAATGTAGGCAAGGCCATCAATCGATGAGCCCTGAGGCCGCACTAGGTCAGTTCTTTAGGGTTTTTTGTCACACACACCCAATTGTCAATGTGTCATATCAAGTCATGCATCAATCTGGTGAACTCGTTAGCAATTTATTTAAGTCAAATCAAACAACTTGCCAAACGAAACAATCAAAATAGATCAACTAATTTCTACTATAGGATGTGTCCTTCCTGGAAATAGACATCATCATAGAAATCAACCTGTATCTTGTTCAGGATGAGTCCTTCCTGAATATTTATATCAACAAAACAACTTATGTCTTATATAGGATGAGTCCTTCCTGCATATCGACATTGTCAAACAATCAAACATAGCCTTACACAGGTTATCACATCAACAACATTTGATTCAACATCTTATACAATACATGTCTTTTTGAAACCAAGCTCTATCATTCCTTATACATATCGTCATAACATCGAAACCAGACTCAAAGTCTTATTCGGTATGTGTATCTCCTGAAATCAGGCTCTATCAATCAATCATTCTATCAATCAAAACAAATCAAACAAACAGATCAAGTTTTGGAAAATATTTTATTAGCTTTTTGACTTTTTGACTTATTTATCTTATATTTTCACTTGGCTTTATGATGGGAATTATGTTACTAGCTTTCTCAAGGATGTCCCATGAAGGATTTAGAGAAGCAACGATGTATCAGAATTCTATTTTCTTTGACTATTTTCTGTCAACTATATTTTAAATTTTATTTTTGAGCCATGTTACTATTTTCCTCAAGGATGTCCCATGAAGGATTTAGAGGAGCGATGATGTCTCATGACCCACCTTTTATTTTCTTTGCTGTCTGTAGTTTTTCTTGACAAAATGACTAGGGCAAATTTTTCCCTTAGTATGAGTTAACGACAATCCTTGTCTATGACTGTCTGTTATTAGCAAGTGGATGACCTTGCACACATTGATCTATGTCATATCATGGTGTTTTTCTCCATTTGTATTAGTCCTGGCCAATGATGATAAAGTGCAATGCCTTTTGTGATATAGCGAAATATTGAAGATTGCTAATACTAACATCCATGTCTTTTATTATTCATCTTTCTTTTCGCACTAACATTGCTTCTTTTCTACATCTTCACCACCCTTATCTATTTTCCTCTATCCTTTTTTCTTTCATCTTCTAGTTCTCTCATCAATTTCAAGAGCACACTCATGTTCTTTGAACCCGCATGTCCTCCTAAGGGGGCATACCTTCACCTGTTTTACACTGGGGCATATTTCTTATCGATTTTCTTTGACACAACGCCGAAATGACATTGTATCAAAGAGGGGAAAATGTAGACACCAAAATTTGGTCTAAGCCTGTGACTTCAATATTCTTCACAATTCATATTCTTCATGGTCATGATTAAATAATGTCAATTATTTAATTATTCTCTATAGTCTGTTAATTCTTCTATTAATTAAATAATCTTAATTATTTAATTATGTTACTAATTAACCTTATGATTCTTGTCAAATTAAATAAATTCCTATTTAATTTACTCTTTATCATACTTCAACTATAATTAAATAAATTATTTAATTATTCATTTAAATCCCTTCATCACTTAATTAAATAAATCTTATTTATTTAATTATTCTTCAAATATCAAATCTTGAATTAAATGAATTATTTAATTCATGAATTCTATTTTAACGCATTCCTCTATATTTAGATAATTGTGTGAGTTATCCAAGTATTCACCTTTACTCTACTCAAAGATCTATTCAAATCACTTAGTTAACTCTTGATTTAATGTTTGAGTGGCATTCTTGAGTAATCTCTTCGTCAAATCATTCAATCATCCAATTCTAACTCATTTGCATGTACATGTGGATTAATTAAATACTCCTATTTAATTAATTAAACCTTGTGTGTGCATTCAAACAGAGTGTTGCTTTAATCCATCTTTATCTAAGTCATGCAAAGATAATTCTTTTGTTTTCAAATATCAAACTTGAAGATTAAATAATTTATTTAATCTTTAATTCTATTTCTAATTTATATCACTCATGTCATTACTAACTTTTATCAGAATGCATGACTAATCAGTCAATCTCAACTGTCTGTTGATCTTTCAATCCTAGCTTGTTGTTCGAATAATTAATTTTCTATAAATTGATCTGGTCTTCATCATTCCAATCTCTCTTGAAATCTTATGACTTTTTGGAGCAACTATCTTGAATCTTTGATGTTTTTCTAAATCACTATCATAGGATATACTTGCACGAACTTTTGAAAATCTGAGGGCAATTATACTACTACAAGCAAAATGGAGAAAGGCAATCGAGATGATACATGGAAATACGTACATATTGGGTGAGATTATTTCAGTTTTATTTACATTTTGGATTTCCTTTGTTCTTTGTTGCTTAACTTTGCATTTAGAGATTTAGATTTGTATTGCATGTTTGCTATGATCCATTTTCTTGCTACACTTTCTAGACATTACAGTTTAGATTAATATAGATTTGTTAGTCTAAGCATCTTTTCTATTATCACAATATAGATTTCTCATTTTTCCACTTTTGCAATATTCTTGGCACAATTGATCATGGACCTACTACAATAATAGCCAGCTTTGATCCTTTCAGAGAGATATGCAACAGATTACAACAATATAGATTCTAAGCGTCTTTTATAGTTTGCATTACCATCTCATCATATTTTGTGTCATTTAGAATAATATAGATTGGTTATTCTAAGCTACCTTGATGGTTTGTACAAGTGCTTGTTAGTCCATAACGTGAACATACTACTACTGTGGAAGACTGTGCCCTGAATGACTCCAATAGGAAAATTTTGTAAAATTTGAATTTTCAAATTGGAAACAATGTAAAAAGGTCATAATTGTGTATGGGCATAATCTATACTTAGTGATGTTTTTTTTAATATGGGTAAAATGTCTAGCATTGTATAAAGGGTATGTTTAAAATGTAAAGGGTTTTGTATTTTGGAAACTCATAGGTTGAATTAGTCATACAGGTGTATGCTTTGTTACTGTTATTGGGACAATTCTGTAATAAATTTTTGTACTTAATCAAGCTATAAGTGAATGTTTTCTTCCTGGTTGTTTCCTAATGGTATGCTTGTTTGAACCAATTTTTGTAATTTATCCTATTTATATATAATAAATTATAGTGGCTTGGGGTGAAGCCACAATAGTGGTTTAAAATTTGATGGAGGAAGGAAAACTAAGAAAAAATGGCCCCATGGCAAAAAAATTGGTTTTAGGGGTTCGAATGAACCTATAAGTTCGACCGAACCCATTAATTACAGGGCCCACATTTCCCGCCCAAAAAAAAAAAGGAAAATGCATATTGATGGGGGTTTGAATGAACCCTGGTTTGTTAGAACCCCTGTGGGTTTTCTAGAACCCCCCTGGTTCTAGCGAACCCCCCTTTTCCCTATTTTTTGACTTTGTTCACACAAAAAACCTAATTTTTTATGCTTTGAAGCTCGGGTTGAGAATGAAAATTGGGGAATCTTCACAAACCCAATTGGATTCAGGTAGTCCTCAAAACGAGCTATCCAATGAATATAATTTTAATATGTTTTGGTTTTATTATGTATTTGTTTTTTTAGTTTTACTAAACATAGGTCTTTCATCGAAAATGAAGGTCTCTATTCTGCACATGTGGAAAAATAGCAGATTATCAAAAAAAAAAAAAATATGAGTGCACCAGATATTGAAGCCTTGATCCAACAAAAAAAAAATTTGAATTTTGATATATACAAAAAAAGTTACGCGTTATACGGTCGCACTATACCTGAATTATCATTGGTTTGACTTTGAAACTTGATTAGAGAAAAAATATTCAATTAAAAAATATCTAACGAAGTGGAAACACTAGATATCAAAGTTACAAATCTAAATTCGAAAGAATTAGAATTTTATCCTTCATGGAAAAAAAGTTGTGTTATACGGTGTGCGTCACCTTTTAAAATGTTATTTTTTAGAAAAAAACTAATTTTTGGGAGATGGAAAAGAAGTGCAATTTGATTCCAAAAATTTCAAAAAGTATTTTTTAGAATCTACAGACAAAATGTGATGAGACTCTAGTTTGCATCATCTTAAAATTCCTCACCGTTTAGCCGCTATAGGTGCTCGAATGTGAAGATTTAGTTAAAAATAAAAATTTTAGTGTCCAATTTGGCCAAAAATTGTAAACCACTATTGTGGGATCACTCCTTGCCACTTTTTCTCCTCAAATCCAACTTGGGTACAACTTCATTTTTAGCAACTTTCATCAGGTTTTTAAGGAAATCAATGTTTCCAACCTTTCCATACCCTATAAATTCATCAAACACATCTATTAGGACCTGCACAAGCTTGATCCAACCTTAAATCTTGTTGCCCCCATGTTTCATTGACATTAGCAAGTTGTAACCACCATTTCTCACCTAATTTCACTCATTTTTTCCATGCATGGCAACTCACCAACTCAAGTACAGATGTTTCTAGCTCTCTAAACTCACATAGTCACCTTATACAATCCTAATAAAATTTGCCATGGCCATACCATCTAGCTACAAACCATATAATAGATGGTATGACATTTTAGCACTTTGGACTCTTGAGGGAAATATTTGGTCCAATGTAGCTTGGAGTGATTCGGCATATTTGGGTTCAAAAGAGGACCATACCTAGCATAAACATACCCATCCAGACATGTTGGAATAGTCCACTTTGTCATACGAATTGTTGAATGAAAGTTGCACCACTTTGCAACTTTACACTACTTGCATCTGACAACTTTTTCCTCAACTGAAAACTTGGCACCAAGGGAAAACACCTCTGAGATAAAAAAAACTGAGAGAGGTTATTGTAGATGGACCAAACATGATCCCATAGCCTCAAATAGAGAGCCTATAAACATCACAATTTCTGAGAAATAGCCCTTCAAAGATTGCTTCCTTTTAGCACTTTGGACTCTTAAGGGAAATCATCGGTCCAATGTAGCTCAAAGTGATTCAGGGTATTTGGGTGAAAAAGAGGACCATCCCTAGTGTAAACATACCCATCTGAACATGTTGGAACAATCTACTTGGTCATACGAGTTGCTGAATGAAAGTTACACCACTTTGCAACTTTACACTACTTGCATCTAACAACTTTTCCCTCATCTGAAAACTTAACACCACGAGAAAAGACCTCTAAGATAGCAAAAACTGAGAGAGGTTATTGTAGATGGGACAAACACGATCCCATAGCCTCTAAAGAAGATTTTGTAAATATTATGGTTTCTAAGAAATAGCCCTTCAAAGATTGTTTCCTTTTAGCACTTTGGACTCTTGAAAGAAATCGTCAATCCAATGTAGCTTGGAGTGATTTGGGATATTTGGGTACAAAAGAGGACCATCCCTAGTGTAAACGTACCCATCTGGACATGTTGGAACAATTCATTTGTTCGTATGAGTTTCTGAATGAAAGTTGCACCACTTTGCAACTTTACACTGTTTGCATCTGACAACTTTTCCCTCAGTTGAAAACTTGCCACCACAAGAAAATGCCTCCAAGATAGTAAAAATCAAGAGAGGTTATTGTAGATGGGCCAAACATGATCCCATAGCCTCAAATAGAGAGTCTTTAAACATCACGGTTTCTGAGAAATAGCCCTTCAAATATTGTTTCCTTTTAGCACTTTGGACTCTTAAGGGAAATCACTGGTCCAATGTAGATCAAAGTGATTCGATGTATTTGGGTGCAAAAGAGGACCATCCCTAGCATAAAAGTACCCATCCAGATATGTTGGAATAGTATATTTGGTCATATGAGTTGTTGAATGAAAGTTGCACCACTTTGTAACTTTACACTCCTTGCATCTAACAACTTTTTCCTCAGCTGAAAACTTGCCACAATGGGAAAGTGCCTCTGAGATAGCAAAAACAAAGAGAGGTTATTATAGAGGGGCCCAACACGATCCCATAGCCTCAAAAAAAAAGTTTGTAGGAATCATAGTTTCCAAGAAATAGTTTGTCAAAGATTGATTCCCTTTTGCACTTTGGACTCTTAAGGGATCTCATTGATTGAATGTAGCTCGAACTACTTCGGCCAATTTGGGTGTAAAAGGGGACCATGCCTAACCTAAAGGTAACCAACTAGACATGATGGAATAGTCAGTTAGGTTATACGATTTTTGAAAAATATTTATTTATGTAGTTAAAAGTAGTTTTTTAGCCTCGAACTGAACTCCAATGCTGATTTTCATGTGAAAAAAAGCCATGAGGCCATAGCTTGTTGCTTTCTTTTTAGTGGAAACTAGTGGGCAGTAGAGTTAACTTCTTTATAGATTTAGCATTTGAGATTGCAAGAAGACATCAAAATGGCTAGTGTACTAAAATTCTTATGATTTCTAAAGAATGCTGATAACTCTACTCAATTGGCTTCTTTTTTCAAAATCATACAAATTGAACCTTGGCATCAATAGACCCTATATCAAGCTATGAAAATTCCAGTTTCAATGAATATTTATCTTGCATGTTTTAAATAACATTCAATTTTATGGTGGTTTTTTCATTTATATGATGTTATGTGATATTATAATCCTATTTCATGCTTCTATGCTTCATATACATATTTTTAATTTTTACATATTTTTTTTACTAATGAACTGAACCACTCCCAAAAAAATTTAGCTGAACTAGCGAAGCGAACCCTTGAACCCGAACAAGTAAATTATTTTGTAAGTCAATTATTGGGAGTTAGTTAGTTATTTTGTGTGGGGGAGAATATTTAAAAAGGTTGAGGAAGTCATTTTGGGGATTGATGAATATAATTTTGTGAAGAATCAGTAAGATCATATTGAGTTACTTTGCAAAAATTGTGGTTTCTACACAAAAAAATTGTGTTTTCTCCATTGTTCGACCACTACACAAGTAAACTATTGCATAGCATGTGGAATGAGGTTGAATCGGGCTTGAGACCCCTTTAAGGCTGGTTTGAGTGCTTTCTTTTCATTTTTTGTGATTTTTGTGCCAAGTTTTCTCAAGGCGGGTAGTGAACCCAGATTTTGCATTTTTGAGTAAATTATGAATTATTGAAGCCTTCCACCTACTGTACCTTTCATGTGGCTCAGTGGAGAGGATGTGTAGAATGTGATTTGAATGTGTGTAGGTCCATTTTAGAAAGGGGAAATGACTTGTGAGTCTTGGAGTTGTTGTCCTAAGCAAATCAATGCTTAAATTGCATGAAAATGAAGCTTTTAGCCTAGGGTTTGTTAAAATAAATGAGAGTGGGGGAATATCTTTAATGTTTAAGCATATTGGGGTCATAATAGAGGTATTGGAGTCAATGGCATGGCCAGGGGAATTGTGCAAGTGGGACTTTCAAAAAACCATATGCATTTGCATGGTAAACAAATGGTTTCATGGGACATCCTGCTAAAGGACCTATAAGTGTAGAATAATGTTAGAATTTGTTGTTTTATGACACAAATCAATATTTTTTGGGATGTCCTTGTGAAGATCAAGTGTTTAAAGGGCACTCACTTTGTGAAAGAGGGATAATTCACTAGCCTAGGATAGGGGTATGTTATTGGTTCTCAAATTTGGTCCAAAGGAGTCAAGGGTAGTTTTCACATATGTTTTCACCCCCACTTTGCATCAATCCATAGCTTGTTTGAAAGCACTTTTTTTAGGATTTTAGCCATAACAACAAGCTAGTGAATTGTTTGATAAAAATATTTGGTACACATATATGAAAAATGTGGTGGCATAGACAAGCCAGTGAACTGTTTAAAAATATGCCTCAAAGAAATGTGGTCTCATAAAATTCCATGACAAGAAAATGCAATTGACAATTGCTCCTAGTTATTAGTCATGTAATGTGAAGTAATTGCATAACTGCTTAGGTTGACTTTGTAAAAACTATATTGTAATTGAATTTTTTTCATCTATCGGCATCTAGTTATTAGTTATGCAATATGAAGTAATGCTTTTAGTTTGAAAGATGTGCAATGAAATGTAATCAATGATATGAATATAAACTACATAATACAACCATTCTTTTTTATGCTCTTGTACATTGATATTTAACCATTGCTCAAATGATTAAATTTTCAAAGAGTTTAATCATGCACATGAGGAAGAAATTAATTTTTTATTGTCAACTTCTATATATCAAATTATGCAATAATATTGAGTGTATCTCCACATACAAAAATGTCATCAACGCCAACTCAAACAAAGTTTTACAAAATGAGGCATATGCCATCTCAATGTCTATTCAAAATTTACATGCCAAAATGTCTATCTCATCCTAAACTACTAGTGGATCATCAAAATGGATCCTCTTTGTAGCACTCGTTGGCTCTAAAGGTAGTTGCACAAGAAAAATTCAAACCACAATTGAGACTAGTTATACTATACGATTTAAAATTGAATAATTAACATCAAAATCAATATACATTGAATTATAATTGAACTCTAATATTGTAATCTTGATTACCTGAAATATTTGTCTCTTCAAAGGGTTAGGAGTCCTAGAATATGCCCCTCTCAAAGAACCGACCAAACCAAATTTTGTAATGTCAATCTATATATGTGAACAAAAACATAAAATTGATCCAATTTAGCATACAATTGTTGGTAATAAGAACATATAAATACCAAACACAAAATAAAATAAACACATACCTCTTTAGGTTGATCTTTTTTTTATCTCCTTTAGGTGTTTCGACACCTCCTCCTTGAGGTGTTTCAATACCTACTCCTTGAGGTGTTCCAATACATACTCCTTCAGGCATTGTGACACTTGTCAACAACTACGTATAGCTCATAACTACATGTACATAAAAATGACAAGTACATATGAAACTACCAATCCATGTCAATGTATGTATAATCAATATAAGATCTTTAAAATATTAATTCAATCAAATTTTAGTTCAATTACCTCCCCCTTATCTAACATTGCACTTCCATAATCAGGACAAAGCTGCACCTTGCTCCCACTTGTCAACAACAACATATAGATCATAACTACCTGTACATAAAAGTGACAAGTACATATGAAACTACCAATCTATGTTGATGTATGTATAATCAATATAACATCTTAAAATTCTTAATTCAATCGAATTTGAGTTCAATTACCTTCCCCTTATCTAACATTTCACTTCCATAATTTGGACAAGGTTGCACCTCACTCGCACTAGGTATTTCCTACAAGAGGAAAATAAGATAAAAATATAAGTTATTATATAATTTCATTAATGACAATTCAAATGACAAGCAAGTATATAATAAAAAAATGTAAATGAGTGAGTGCCAAAATATATACTATGTGTGTGTTGAGGCCAAATTAAATGGCCCAAAGGGTGCTATCAATCACCTATGCGAGCTCCTCCTCAGACATCAACTATTAAATAGACCATGTAAATAAATATTAGTACATTATACTATCTCTTATTAATATTCATTTAAAAACAAATGCAAGTTATGAATTTACAACTTAAATCTTACCTGTGTCACTATTCCAATGTTCCCCTCTCTAGTAGTAGGAGAGGACTTTGTAGAATGCACTCCACTCCCCTGCATCTGATCTATAATGTCCACATCATGGAGGTCATAATCAAAAGTGTCCAAGGGATGCTCAATGGGTTGTACAAGAGGACCCAAGCATATCTGGTGCCACATGGAGCAAGTATGTGGCACACAAATATGTGGACCTAATGAGGATGATGCAGCAACACTCGAGCCATTGCCAACATCACCAGAATGTGGCTGAACTATTGTAGAAGCATGCAAAACCAAAATACCACTCAAAGAGTGAATAGCCTAGATAGTTTGTGTGGCTGCATCCTACATAATATTTGGATGATATACTAGAGGTGGAAGAGGAAGGGGAGGAGGGGGAACATATGGGTGTGGGACTACTCTAATTACCCCTGGTCTATCCTGGAGCATACCTCCACCAACGCTCTAGAAGGGTTTAATGTCAAATTAATTGACATGATGCTCTAACACAAACTCATCATATAATTTTTTAATAAAGTAAAATGGTATATCACAATTGTTGAATAGTGGTTTATGAAAAACCATACACCAACGATTCCAAAAGTTATCTACAATGTCC
>VDFB02075659.1:0-12506 GCA_007258455.2 Sequoia sempervirens | reverse complement strand
GAGCCCCATGTCTATGGGCCAACTTAACTTAATTTTTTTTTTTTGAAATGTTGATTTTAATCATGTAATCATCTTTATAGACTTTGTGATATCTCATATGACATCAGATATTCATATTTTCAATATAATAGAAATCTCCAATTTAACAATTTCATTTGTCAAATTTTATTTAGCAATTAGCATTCAAGATATCTTTGTATTTAGATTTAGTATTTCAAATTTTGCTATGTTATAATTTTACTAATTTGAGTAATTTCCTATAGTTTCATTTGAAATGTAATTCTTATACTATTATACTGTTATACATCTTTTCAAAACTAGTTTTTCAAGTACTATAAGTATATGTATAACTATATCAGCACCACCACCCCCCCGCCGCCGTCCCCCCGCCGTCTCCCCACGTCCCCAAACTTAGGCTCTTTGTCCCCCCTTCTCTGAAACGCGTCCCAGACGTCCCCCCGTTTCCCCGTCCCCCAGGCCCGTGGATCACTGCATTTTATCCTTCTTATTATTTGGCAATAATTGCAATGGTAGAACTGTAGATCTAAGTTCTGTTATATCCTAGGTGTTTAGGAACATTTGTTGTGTATTGGTAATAGTCTAGAATGTAGAAGGTGTCTTGAAGAGTAATTGTATTGAAGATGCAGTGCTAGAGGTTGTAACCATACATGATGCACAGAGGATGCTTAACCATATTAGCCCTAAGTAAGCATGACTTAGCCCGTTTGATAAGTTATAGTTTGACATTTTTTTATTTTACTTTCTCGTGTCAATTAACATTATGATTCCTTTTTCCAGATTATTTGATTATTCACAAGTAATATGTATGTTGATAATCATCTTATTTGGGAATAAATATGAAAATTGAAGATCAGTCATCAATACAATTGCATCCTCCATTTCAATATTCCTACAGAATATTCACATATTGGGCCTTACCTACCTAACAACAATATTTTAACCCACACATACAATGGAAGAAAACATCTCTGCCTGCATGAATCCTATGATGCAGTTCCCTTTTGATCCATCTGCCGGCAAGTATGAAGTCGGTGCCACAGGAGAGGGTTGATTGCTTAATGCATAGGTCAAAACATTGGAGTGATCACACTTCCTTAGTGCCAATTTTCACTGATAGAGATGCCCCATTCAACCTGTGACTTTCGTGTTGGATTTCTCATTCTGACAAACATCTTTCTGAAGCATGTGCCTGACCTGGCCATATAACACTTGAGTCTTGATTGAATCGGTGTTCTTAGAGGTAAAATAGTTTGAAAATGGTCTTGCAAATGACAATGTCTTATCCTCTGCCTACTCTTTCCTACTCTAAAAAACCCTGCATCTTCTTTCCCAATCTACCAGGCTGAATAGCTGTACCCCTCTCCCCTTGACGAGGTCATGGCCTCCTCTGTAGCTCTTGCTGAACCCCATACTGTCTCCTTTAAGTTAGCAGTGGCACATGATTTTAACCCTCTCTAAGGAGGATATGAAATTGTTCATTGAAAATCATGTTCAGAACCATAACAAAACCTTTCTTTCAGCAAAAAAAGAAAATGGTTGTGACCTATGAATGGAAAATCCACCTTACGTTCTGTTTACCATGGATGAAATGAAAGACTGGTCTTTCGAGGAAGCAGCATTGATTTGCAGATTTATGGGTGCTTTCCATGGATTCAAAACATTGAAGCTTTGGAGCCATGAAAACTGGAAATCCATAGGAGTAATGGAGCTGCTCATGATGCACAAAAGTTTTTCTTCTTCCAAGTAGGAAAATGACCATCTTTTTGAGAGGGGCCCTGTTATTTGAAGAAAACCAACTTGCTTATGAAGCACTGTTCTTGTCCTTGTAAAGTACAGAAAATCTCCCAAGCACTTCCGTTCCTTCCTAGTGAATGCTGGCATGATAACTTACTGCAGAAAATAGGGGAGCCATTGGCGAAGACATCGTTGCTTCAAGGCTCACAAAACAACTAGGTATACTTTACTATGCTAGAATCTGTGATTCTGTATTAATGTGAATCTGGAAAACCCCTCCTAGATAGGATATTAGTAAATCTTGAAGGAGTTAAATGAGAATAAGATGTAGACTATGAAAGCATTCCCTCAGATGCAGATCTTGTTATGAATATGATCTCACCTTGATCTGGTTGGTCTCCATCTTTCCACATCTCCAATATAGTCCAAGCCCCAAGGAGCCACTCTGAAAAGCTTCAAACAAAGAGAAGCGATGGTAGAGATATGATTTCAGCTAATATCTCCCACACAAATGCAGCCCCAAACATCAGAGGCGAAGGAAACAAGAAATTCCATAGGGTGCACCAAAGGTAAGGTAAAACCCAACAACGCTCACATATTAAAACCTCGTATCTGTTTGCCATCTTATTAGAGATCCAGAGAAAGAAGCTGAAGCTATGGACTCACATGATAAGAAAAAGCATTCACAGAAAAAAGATGCATAGGAGAGCAAAGGAAGAGTCCAGCAGTGAACTCAAACAATCAAATTTACCTGCATATTGGATACCTCCAAAGAAGCAAAGCAAAACACAGTGAAGCAGTAAATAGAAAGGTGGAATGACTACTGCTTTAGTCTTAAATAGCCCATCATTTTGATTTGAAAATCTAAAAACAGGCACCGCAGATCCAAATCTTTGCCAAACAACTAACATGGAAAGGTTATACTGAACTCTATATATAGTGTATCCAGTACCACTCACAAGGAAAAAGAGCAAATCAGCGATCTTGTTACGGTCCCTCTGGTTAATGTGTGTTCTCTCATTTAATATAAGGGCTTAGGTGCCCCAACAAGCACCTCCCTTTAAGAAACAAAGTCAAACAGGTCAAGATTGATCTGGTTCTTCTTTGGGAATCCCTAGAATGAACCTTGAAAGAAGCATCCAATGTAAGGGTGTCTGGTGATTAAAAGAGACTTTATCTACACCATAGTTTGAGAAAATGGCATTGTTTAAAAGATTGGACCCCACTAAGTATGTCTACAGCTTAGTTTGAGAAATATTCAAAAAAATCTTGATTTATTCCAATTAATATCTGCTTGGCCTTGCTGTCAAATTTTCCCCCAAAAATTCCAGTTTTTTCAATGTCAACCCAGTTTTTTGGTTTGTTAGGAATCACAAATTTTACATTAATTTTGAAAAATGTGATTTAATCACAATTTCTATCTATAAAACCTGCATTTTGGTCAATTGTGCTCATTTTTACACTGTTTTAAAAAATTTAACAGCAATTTCATCAATTTCTTGAAAAATTATAATATATCGGATATCCCAACACCAACCCAATAATTTGCCATTTTTTTCCAGATTTAATCCCAATAAATCGATTTTTTTTTTAAATGTTCTGGTTTGCCGAGTTATTCCTGATAACAACTTTTGCTACTATGGTCCTACATATCTGACAATCCCATCCCTTGGAGTTGTGTACACATTTTTTAGTCGATTGAATTCTAAGGAGAAATAGCACTTGTAAACATATACATTCCTTCTAGAGAAACAAGAGGATCTTGTTCCTAAAACAATTTACCTTAATATTTTGAAAGCTGAACTCTGAATTCTAAGAATCCCTGATAGAGTTTATGGTATCCTCCTGTTGGGAAACCACCTTATCATCATTCCTTTTAGTGAGATATTCTCTGATAATCCTTTGAACTCAACATCTTTTTTAGGTTACAGTGCCAACCATAAATATATAAAACAATGATATTTAAGGAAACGCCATTTTTGCTCCATGCTTAACTGTATTTTGTAAGTTCAAGAGATGTCTCCAAAGTACCCACAAGTTTCTTTTGCCATTGAACATGATTTTCTCGAAGAGAATATTCAATCACCTAAATCGGTACCAAATGTTTTGAAAACCAAAGACTTCTGCATCCATAACCCCATACTGTTTCGTCTCATTCCTTTGGTTCAATTCCGGATGGAAATGCAGCTATATGCTTTAAATGGTCCCTCCCAGTTTATTCAGGATGTGCTTGCACTCCGTCCAGTAGAGTTAACGTGGATTTGTGTCAGCTTGGAGCTCTTTGGCACCCAGCGCAACGGCCTGTCTCTCATTGGCATACCCAAGCACTCCCCCTTTCCTTCCACCCAGTCCCAGCCTTTAACGGAAACGCGAAAATCCCATCTTTTAAAGAATATTCTATTCACCTTCAAATCACCTTCAAATGAAGGTCCCAGCCCCCACCCAGGCCGTGCCTCCAGTTCCCTGCCGCTTGCCAACCTGGGCCACCAGACTGAGCGATACATATGCAAGCCAAAGTCAGGCTCGATTCAAGTTTTCGGAAACTTTGGTCAAGGCCACAGATTGCCGCATTCCAAAAATTGGCAAGGCGGGTAATCTTCGGAGCTGTCTCTCTCGTATTTGCACGGCCTCTTCCTAATGCCAAGAACCCATGTCGTTGTTCCCAGAGGTATTGACCAAAACTCCACGGGTTGAAGCATCTGGAAAGTTTCAACTATTAGAAAAGGTCCTGCTCATCTTTCTTCTCATTTATAAATAAATTTGAATCTGGAAGAACTTCATTGATTGCAAAATGATTGTCAACTCAACTACCATGTTTGTTACAGATATCTTTCTTTTCAGCATGTTGAATATTGTACTGATAAGAAAATAGTTCTCATCAATTCTGTATTTGGTGGTTACAGTTGCTTCCACGATTGAAGCAAGGCGGACATCGTGTACTACTTTTCTCGCAAATGACAAAGATGCTTGATTTATTGGAGGACTTCTTCAACTTTCTAGGGCTTTCATATTGCCGGTAAGTGTGGTGTTCTTTGTACCTAGTTTAAATTACTAACAAGAAATTTATTTTTAATTGACAGTGGAATGAGCTTCTCTCTATTTGTATTTCCTTGCTTGCAAACTTTAGCCAAACAAACTGGAATTTCTTGATAGGGTGAAACTTCTCTCTTGCATGTTATGTCTGCCTTCAAATTGAGTTATCTATGTGGAGCATTTAATGTAGAACCAAGAAAAGTGTAGAAAGATTATCATGGCATCTCACCATTTGTAAATATGAATTATTTGTAGATGAATTTCATTGACTTAATGTAACATGGCACATGGCATGCCATCAATGATAAAATCAAACAATTTATCAGTTGTTGATTGTCATTTGGAGAATAATAGCCTACAGCCTATTGGGTTCTCATGTAAGGCTCTTAGAAGCTCTCAAATAAAACTCACATTCTTTCATCAATTGTATCATTTCCTAAAAGGGGTATTTTACTTGGAAGGAAAGTAGTTTAATTGAAAAGATTTCTTTTTTATTGCACAGTAAGCAATAGAGCATATGTAATGCTCATAACAGCTATGGTTTAGTTGGTACTTGATAGTTAGGATGTAGGTGACAGTTCTAAAACAAGTTGCTTAAGGATACTGTAATCTATCACCGACTTGAACCATTAATGCAAGAAGCGTTTTTCCCTCTTTTCTCATTGTACTCCCTTCTGTTTTGTTTTGTTCTTCTTTAATAAGAATTTGACAGTATTTATTTCTGTATCCAACTGTGTCTCAGGTAATAAATACTTTGATCACAGCAGTGGTCCAGCATTAGGCATGATCTGGGGGCAAAACAATAAACAGTGAAATTTAATGTGTCATGATAAGACTATAATTAAGAATATAATCCCTATCCTCCCACCCCACCATAAAAGAAAAAGCTAAAGCCACAACATTCATACGCATGGAAAGACCAACATTTGCAGCAACAATGAAATCAACAACTTTGTCAATATGTTACACAATAGTGAGATTATTTTTGGAAGATGGAACGGTTTGTCTTCCAATAATTACTGAAATACCATTGGTGATGCTTATCAAGAGGCAGTTTAGAACAACCAACTTATTGTGGTTGGATTCGTCTGTTAAGGCTTCAATCAGCACTTTCAAACACTCTTTAGAATTGGAAATAATTTGTTTGATCCATCCATATGGGTTGTTTTGATGGTTTGACCCTATGTTACCGGTTTTGATATTTGTGTTCATTTGTACAGAAAAACATGTATATGCAGCCTAAAAGCATGAATTAAGATTATAATATCACTTAGCATCATATAAATAACAAAATCACCATAAACTTGAATGCCATTTAAAACAAAAATGATAAATAATAAAATATTTATTGTTCAAACTTCATGTTCAATATTAAAATAATAATATAAAGTTTCAACAATTAGTTCTAAATTTTAATCATCAAATGCATTTTCTAAATCATCAATAACATCATCATCATCAATGACATAGATGGTGTAGGAACACTAAATGAACGATAAGCAATGCCATTGCCACTACCACTTGCACTAAAAGTGTGTTGGCTTTTGGACTCCTCAAGTGCAATATGTTAGGAGTGGAAGCATCCAAGTTAGTACGCTTTAACTCAATATCTCACAACTTCATGTCCCCTTCCTTGTAGTCATGTTTGTGCGAAAGGAGATGCAAGTTGAAATGCACATATACTAAGTTCTCCGTGTAATGTACCTAGGGTTTATTAGCTGATCCCAAATGTATGAAAAATGCAAAATACCTAGGATTTAGATGGCTGTCCCACTAATTGAAGACTGCTAGATTTGTTAGGCTATCATTAATAACAACAGCCTAGGGAAAAAATATGACACTCAGCAATCTGAAAACGAAAGCTCTCTAGTGGGCTTGCACCAAGCGTGAAACACCAGATCTGGCATTGCTGGATGGGTTCCTCTAGGGTTACAATGCTGATCCCAAGTACTCGAAACTCTAAGATAAGTTTGTCCCATGCTATGCCTCTGAATCTCTAACTCGCTGACTTCAGATGATGAATCCTGGTATGCTGATTAGGTGATTGGTGTGGTTGTGATTCCAGATGTGGCACCCTAGAAGACCTGCAACTTCCTCTCAATGACGTGCCTTAGCCCTTCCTTAAATCTAGGGAGTGTGATCAATCTTGAAAAGGTGTGCTTGTTTGACCTTCACCTTCAGCCTGAAAAAATTCCACAAACTCAAATTAATGCTCTTGCAAATTTCTGAGGTAGGATTTGCACTAAATCACAACAATGGTAGGGTTTTCATACTACCGGGTGGCCCCGCCTAGAGGGTTTTGTCCCCAACAACAATGATAAGCTTGAAAAGATTCAAACTCAGAAGTAAATGTAATTCTCCAGATGCTCTTGCCCAGCCAACAAATATAATTTTATACTTGTTTAATTGAAGGTTGGCGCCCAAAGAAGGTTCAGGTCGGCCCAATTTTTTTTTTTTTAAAATATTAATCTAATTAAAGGTGGTACCCAAAATTTAAATTTAGGTCAGACACCTAAAAAAATATTTTATTAATTAATATTATTGTTCACTATATATATTATTATTAGTGTTTAAAAGACTAATTATTAAAAATAAACACCATCACAATGTTGGCGTGTAGGGGACATGACACTTTGCTCTTTTTGAGTGCAATCTATTACACTTTACTGAGTGGATGAAAGAATATGTGCTCCAATTCTTCTCAGACGCAAATGAATTAGCAACCTATGAAGACAAAGTAAAGAGATAGAGTTATACATTATAAACATAAAAGAATTTAAAAAGTCCAAAAAATTGATGATTTAAAAACTAAAAAATAAAATTTATCGAACTTGTGATAAAACTTAGATTGCGAGGGATTGTAGATGTCATAATTCTTTGCCATGGAAGTACCACCAATTGTGAGCATTCTTCTTAAATTTTTCACGAAGAGTCTCAATACTTGATCATTTGAGTGTTCAAAATAAATGAACTCACTCGTGACTAGATCTTTCCAATCAAGATCAGGGAAGAGTCTATGAAATGCTGCCTTGTACCCTTCAGCAACTTGAAAATCTTTATATGGAGCAACCGTTGTTGGCACAAAAAGAATCTCAACACTATATTAATTTGGACTCAATGCAAAGACAAGAAGATTTAGTGGGTTGGTCATTGTGTTTCATCTTTCTAATTTCTTCAATAATAATGTGCACTTGTTTGAAGAAAGTTTCTTTAGGGTCTTGTTTTTCACATTTAAGATGCTCTTCATCTTCTTAATCATTGAGTCAATGCCCATTATATATTTCTCTCAAGTAAGACTTTTCCATTTTAGTGTTAATGAATCATGCTCAAAATGGGCTCAGTGAAAGTAAAGATATACTCCACACAATCCCACCAGGAGTCATCTAGCATCATTTGCTTAGTATTTGTTGCCCTCTCAATGTTGCTTTGCCTGAAAATGGACCAGTTTTGGCTAATCACCATGCTAGAAAGTGCCTCTCAAATTTTTACAAGTTGTCTCAAGATGATTGTGTTAGTGAAACAGGGCTCAACGACCTTTTCTCAAATAAAAAATAAAATAATTGAAAACAAACTTTAATGAAGAATTAGAATGCACAATCAAATTACGAGAATTTAAAATTTTATACTACTTCACTTACCTTGATCTAGAAATGCCTTGTGACACGTGGTGGTTGGTGATGAACATTTGGATGTCTTCAACCTCTGTATACAACTCTTTGATCCAATCAATTTTGTTCCCAATCTTTTGTGGCATAAGATTGAGAGTGGATTGTACAAGATGTCCAAAAGATCTATTTTGAATTTCTGTCAAGCTATGGAGCTAGAACTAGCAGCCAGTTTGATTCCTATGGCAAGAAATTGTAAACAACACATTCAAAAAATAAAAAATAAAATAAAAGTAGATATATAAAAACCTAGCTCTTTTGATATATTCATAGAAGAATGAAAGAAACTTAGAAAAATAAAGCAAAGAGTTTGTTTCATATTTGTAAAACAAAAATGGAAGAAAAAATATAAAAAAAAACCTTACCTCTTTGTAAAAAATATTTTTCTATGATCTTCTTGGCAATCAATAGACACTTGTAAATACGTAGGAATGACAATGCAATTGTTGTAGAACCTTCAAAGATCAATCTTCAACTCCCTTTGTTTATTCAACAAGCAAAAATGAATGTTCAACCTTTTAGAATGATATATATTTTTTGAAATAGAAATGAGCTAAAATGAAATTGTTTTGGTGTTTGATATGTTTAGAAGTGACTTTTAGTGTTTCAAATTTGTTGTAGGGCGCCCCAATAAATGTTTGAGCAAGAATATATATATTTTTCGTGTAGGGATAGACGGGTTTGCCTGGGTTCCCTTGGATTTGTCCTAGGTTGGTCTTAGCCAAACCAAATGCCTTTGTGTAGGATCTTGCTCGAATGTACAAATAGATTGAATCGGATCACAAATGCAATTTGAACCAGACCCGGATCTGGTCAGTCTGTAGGCAGATCCAACAACATAGGTTTGACCTAATGTCCTCAAAATTTTGCAGCTTCAAATCTTCATATATTGAGATTTGTGCTTCTATAATCAAATTTTTTCTTTTTGGTTTAAAATCTTGTACATTTTAAGATTGAGCTGCACATAGGTATAACGAGAAACATCGCCTGTAACTACTATTAGAGTATTCTCTGTTTATTAAATTCAACATCAATATAGATCAATCTCACTACTACTTAGCTCTACACGATTGGCACCATAATATGAATATAAATTAACCATGATCAAATTCGATGATACGACCTAATAATTGACTGACTTGAGACATCAAAAACAATGCAAAACTCAACTAAAAAACAACACAAAACATAATTACAAAAAAAATGCAAAAGCTAATGCAGTCAAAAGTCTATTTTAATCATCAATTTGTCATAATTCAAAGATTACATATGTCATATGACCATCAAACCAAAAAAATATGCTTTCATTATAAGAATTAAAGAGTTTTTTACAAGACTCAACGAGCTTTTTATATGACTCGGTAGAGAATCAACATGCAAGTCGTGTTGACTTGACACATTTTTCTAGGAGCTTGTGATTCACGCTAATTCTATCGAGTTTCGATAGAGTTTTCAAACAAAGATTGGGATCAATCACTCCTTTTTGATAATCAGCATCCTCCATGGCATTGGTTTTTGAAACCAAATGTGGACATTCTTGTCATTTTGTTCTTGGTGAACTAGTTCCCTTATATGATGGTTTGACCTACATAGACAACCTTAGAGAGGTATGGTTTGATGTTGGTTTCCTTTGATTTTAGCAATGTTGGTGTTGCATTGATTCCTTTTGTTCTTTATTTTGCCTTTCTAGGATATTCTTGTCATTGAACTTTCTATTTTAAACTCGTATTCTTGAATCCTATTTAACTACTTTTGGTAACTTGTGGACATTAATATGCTTATTTTATATTTAAGGGACAAATGGCAAAAAAATCCAGATTTTGGGGATGGCTACTAAAACTTTATAGAAAAATAATAGTTAAAAAATAACTATAAGAAATAGTTAAGAAGCTGCTGTGTATCGTTTATATGAGTAAAAGAAGCTTAAATTTTTACAAAATTTGACAATTGAATTGATAGATCCAATGATCAAGGAATAGCATTTATGGTATAATATTTATATTAGTCATCATATTGAAAGAGAAAGCAAGATATGGAATCTAATTATAATATTATTTGATGCAAATGTTGATACATTCTTAATGCCACCGGGAACTGCTATCCATCTTTTAGCCGTTGAGATCTTGTTTCGTAGAGCTTGATCCCTACTTAATGGTTTGATAGCACTAAGCTGCAAAACCTGTAGGCTCTCTCCATAAATTCCAAGTCCGCCATGCCCTAAGTTTGGAAACCCCAAGCATTCTGTTGCGTTGCTTTTCCTTCCTTTGCCATTGACGGCCTGTCACGCTGCCCCTTGCCATGCCCTTTGATAATATTTGTTTGTGTGCTATTGGCCCCTTTTTCCTAGCGTTTTAAGTATTCTTGGTTAATGCATGCGTGGTTTTAGCCCTTTAAGTTGTTTGAAGTCAGGCTCATTAAGTGGTCCTCATCCTAGTCAACTCCACATGTCATTTGATTGAATCACCTAGGCTCTTTGTATCACGAGACCTTTTATTTCCAAAAGGTTATCTCTGTGAGTGAGCAAAATTCTTTCTTTCAAGCTTTTTGTGAGGGTTTGCCTTTTGTTTCACAAAAGTTTCTTTTGTTGTTGAAAGGTTTGTAAAGTCACGGTTCATTCCATGAGGTATCGAAATCTTGCCACGTGCCCTACCATTGCCTTTTTATGCTATATCGCAAAAAGTAACATATTTGTAGGAGCATGTTTGTTCGTTTAGCTTTCGTGAAGTCTTGAAATGATGACACATGTTTTGTGCCAAGGCAAAGTAAAAATGATGTTCTTTTTCGCATAAAGGAATTTAAACGATCACAAAAACCGTTGATTTCTGTAAGATCAACAACCCACAGTCAAAACTGAAGAACGATTACATGTAGAGCGCGCCTTCATGCATGTGAGCATTAATGGTGGATTTGGCATATACCTGCTTAATCCCTTCAATTTTTTTGGCATAATTGCATTCACATTTGCTCTCCTGATTGTAAAAAAAAGGTTGCAGAGTAAAGATCTTGTTGAATTTTTGCTGAATGAGGCTTTTTAGAAGATTTTCCAGGTTTTGTAGGGATGTCGAAACAATAGGTGTTTTATTCCTTCTTGTTGTACACTTATCTTTGAAGAGATTATTTATGGTTTGTTAAGGAAGGTGTTTGAAAACAAAAAATTGAAGAAGCCCTTGGATAAGTTGAATTTTGTAAGAAATTTAAGAATTTTATAGAAAACCCAAGAAAAACCTAAACCCCATCTATGTAACCACAAAATCCCTAACCTTGGTAGTCATGGTCGAAACTTCAAGAGGAGTTAAAAGGACTTTGGATGAAGATATGATGGCTTAGTTACCTAGATTGTCTAAGAGATTGAGTCTTGCTCAGGGCTCTGGAATTTCAACTGATAGGATCATTGATACTATCCATGGGTATGCACTGTTTAAGTACGGATTTAGAAAGTTTTTCGCTGACAGATCAATGTGCAATATTTGTAGACTAGGGGTTGGAAGGTTGGTGATGCCCAATGTTTTCATCAATATTGATTTGATTAAAGCCATAGTCAAGGCTTATAACCCAGAGAATAAGGCAACTTATAGTGGAACAAGGGTCTTTCTGACAAGCTTCGATAGAAAGTATATTTGTGAGGTGTTTAACTTGGATTTCATTGCTTAGTTGCCTGTTGACCTAGGAGCACTTACAAGAGAGTATCAAAGATTAAGAGATAGTTACAATGTTAAATGGCTACCCAGTTTCAGGCCTAGGTGTAGTTTCAATTATGATCTCTTTGAGGATTATTTTATCAAGACATACTTTGCTCTATGCCAAGTTCTAAGGATGGATTGCAAAACTCAAATGCTAGTTAATATGATGGTATTAGCAGTTGACATTCAGAGCAGGGATGTAAACAAACCCTATGATAATGTGGCCTTCACTATTGATGGAATTCATAAGGTTCTATGTGCACTCAAGAAGAATGATGGCAGTGTTTATTTCAACTAGTATTCTTTGTTGTAACTTGTACCACATCTTGCTTTATAGTGGAAGGAATATATGGTCTCCTCGCATGCAGATTAA
>VDFB02075658.1:0-26830 GCA_007258455.2 Sequoia sempervirens | reverse complement strand
CACAATCCTCCTCCATACCAACATCAGGTCACTCGCTAGGGTTCTTCAATCTCACCATTCTCAGCTGATCTCGGGCAAAGAAGGACTTAAAATCACTCACCCTTGACCAACCAGCTTCGAGGAACCGCTGGCATAAAGTTACCAAGTTCAGAAACTGGGCAAGAATGGGGGGAAAACCATCCCAAGAGTCGGACCAGAAAAGAGCTTCCGTCCCCATTTTGCAAATCCAAAAAAGGCCATCCTTTATGAGAGTAGCCCCTTTCTTGAGAGTACCCCAAATCACCGAACCTTTCCCTGTCAAGGCGTACCGGGGAATATCAATCTGTGGGATCCCTGGAAAATATTTATGAGATAAAATTCTAGCCCAGAGATGATCCTGCTCCACACACCAGCGCCAATACAACTTAGCAGCTTGAGCCACGCTGGACAACGAAGACTACCTTAAACCAAGCCCTTCGAACTACTTCGGGCTACAAACAGTATCCCACTTGACAAGACTCCATTTGGATGACTGTAAACTACCAGCGCATAAAAAATGCCTAGCAAGAGAATCAAACTCCTTAATAAAACTCACCGGGGCAACCTGGATCATGCATCTGTAGATGGGGAGAGCCTACACCACAGACTTGAGCAACTAAACACGCCTAGCAAAGGACAGCCATCTGTGGGTCCAATGATTAACCTTCACACGAAATTTATCCAATTTATTGTGCCAAGAATCCCTATGAGGTCTTCCAACAGAGATCGAAATACCAAGGTAGGTCAAGGGGAGGGACCCAATCTGAAATCTCAAAATGTGAGCAATCCTCCTCTGAATGGGCTCAGGAGTGTTAAAGAAAAAGATGGAGGACTTTTCCTCATTGATCAATTGGCCCGAGGCATTAAGATAAACATCCAACACTTTACGCATATTAGTAGCTTCCCTGATAGATGCCAGACCCATCAAAGCAGTGTCATCCACAAACTGCAAATGAGACTGCGAAGGTAAGCCACCATTCCATCTCCATCCTGAAATAAGCCCCAGCTCCACCTGCCTTCTCATCAAGCGTCCCAGACCCTCGGCAAGAAGGATAAACAAATAGGGAGAGAGGGGGTCTCCCTGGCGCAGACCCCTAGACGCACCAAAAAGCTCTGAGTGCTCACCATTGATTAACACAGAAAAGGAAGTTGTAGTAACACAGCTCATAACCCATTTAATCCAATCCTCTCCAAAACCAAAAGCGCCAAGAATCTTCTGAAGGAAGGACCACTGAACTCTGTCATAAGCCTTAGCCATATCCAATTTGATAAACATTGCCTTATCCTTGGATGTGGCCATAGAATGGATAGTTTCAGTTGCAATCACCACCCCATCCAAAATTTGCCAACCCTCCACAAAACCGCTTTGTTCCTTAGAAATCAACACTTTAAGCCACTTTTTCAACCTATCAGCCATCAATTTAGAGATAATTTTATAAATCACATTGCACAGAGAGATAGGCCGAAATTGCCTTAACCTATCAGCACCCTCACACTTGGGAATGAGAGCTAGGAAGGTGGAATTGAGAGCCCGTAGCATTTGCTTATTTGATTGAGACTCCTGCACAACTGCTAACAAGTCCAATTTGATAATATCCCAGAACTCTTGGAAGAACTCAATCGGAAAGCCATCCGGGCCAGGGGCTTTCCCCTTCTTCATCTGAAACACTATACCCTCAAGTTCATCAAGCGAGATGTCACTCATAAGATGCTCATTCATTTCTCTAGAAACAAGAGAAGGGATACACGACAGGACTTGAACTTCCTCATCGAAACTCCTTCGCTCCTCCTCCTTGAATAAAGAAGCAAATTATTGTACTGCTTCGTTAGAGATATCCTGAGTGGAGGAAAGTTGCTCACCCCTGTCATTCACTAAAACATAAATAGAGTTGCCATGTCTCCTGGCTTTCACCGAATTGAAGAAGAAGGCAATATTCTTATCTCCTTCCAGTAACCAATCAACTCGGGCCTTTTGTTTCCAAAAAAATTCCTCCCTTAGCTCACACTCCTCCAACAGCTTCAAAGCCTTGGCTTCTTCCAAAAGCAACACTTCAGTCATCCCGTCCTCCCTAATCATCCTTGTAATACCAGCCAACTCAGCCTGAGCAACAGCCTTAGCATGGAAAATGTTTCCGAAGCAATGTCGATTCCATCGTTTGAGCTGATACTTGACAAATTGAAGTAACTTAGCAAAAGTATACATTTTTGTACCATAGGAAGGTCTACCATACCTCCACCATTCAGCAACGTAATCATGAAGAGAGGGATCCCTAAGCCACATAAGCTGGAATTTAAAAGGAGGAGATCGAGGCACACGAGCCGAAGAGACCGCGAGCTTGATAGGCCAATGATCTGAACCCCTCCAGTCCAAAATTTCAGACTTAGAGGACCACAAACCACCAACCCAGTAATAAGAAACCAGAAAACGATCAAGACGCTCAGCAATGCACTCCCCCCCAATCCTCCGATTAGTCCAAGTGAACTGGCCATTACTAGGCTTGATATCAACCAGATTTAGAGCCGAAATGTTATCCTGAAGAAGAAGAGCAGAAGGCTCCAGCCTCGCAATACCACCCCTTTTCTCATCCAACTTAGAGATAGCATTAAAATCCCCCGCCATTATCCATGGATGGTAAGGAGCCATACTTCTAACAAACCTGATATGGGTCCACAATAATTGCTTACCATGAAGCTTAGTAGGCGCATAAATATTGGAGAAAAATATAGCCTCCCCTGACTCAAAGCAAGAAGCAATCATGGAGATAGATGACCTGGAGGACATCCACCAAAGAGGAGAAATCTTCTGAGGATTCCATAAACAAGCCACTCCCTCAGAAGCCCCCTGAGCGCCAATACATTGGCACTCACCATTCCCCCACAACTTAGGCATCAAACTAAACATACTTTCAACCGACAGCTTAGTCTCCTGGAGAAAGAGCACATCAGGAGATTGACTTCTAACCAAATCATGAACAACTTTTTGTCGAGGGCCACTATTCAAGCCCCGAACATTCCAAGATAAAACAATCATTTCAAGGGGCTCGAAAAAAGAGAATCCAAGGTCTTAACAGACCCTGACTCCACCAAGTTCTCCCCTATCATTTTGATCTTTTCCACATCCTTCTTCCTGCCAAGCTTAGAGACCTTTTCCGCCCCCCCTTTTTTTAGATCCTTCTGAAGAATTCCCAAATGAGAAGACAACTTATTATTCTTACCTAACTCTGAGCTCGATTCCCGAGAGGGGTGGGCCAAAGCGTCTTTGCTTTTTTCTGGTACAACACAGCCTGGTTCCTCTGGAGCCCTCAGCTGATGGTTTGTTTCCAAAATCCTAGTCCCCTCAACTTGTGGAGCACCAAGAACCTCTAAACAGAGCCCTTCAAGCCCTAGATCTTTCCCATCCTGTACTACATTTAGCAAACCCGTATGCACCTCCTGCTGAGAAACTTGCACTATCTGGACAGGAGACCCATACTGTTCAACTTCCATAGTCCCTTGATCCAAGTCCACCAAACCCGGATTCACTTTCTGCTGACTAAAATCATCCAATACCTCAAATCTATTAAAAGTGTCCTCTTCTTGCCTTTCTTTGAGAGTCCTCTTCTGCCCCTTATTTATGTTCCGATTCCTGACAGGAATAAAACCATCATCCCCAACCCCACTACCCTGAATAGGATCCTTACCCTTATCCACCCTAGGCGGATTACGAGAAGGTTGAGAGTCCTCAGTCGCCACAGGCTTAGCCTTTGGACATCTACGCTGGAGATGGCCATACGCATGGCAGAATCAACACCGAAACGGTAAGGTCTCATAGTCAAGCTGCTGCACCCAAGAATACTCTCCTGCACACACTGCTAAAGAATCTGGCAATGGTTTACTTAAATCAATTTCCACACAAAAATGGGCGTATGTCATTACCTTCTTGAATTGAGTCTGCTGTGACGAGCCAACAAGATTCCCCAACATCGAGGCCAGTAAATGCAGAACATCCTCATGCCAGCACTCCACTGGGAGCCTCGGAAGATGAACCCAAACTGGAACCCGACTCGGAAGCTCCACGGTCAGATTGAAGCCTGCATGCTAAGGTTTAATGAACAGGCCCACTTGGTTGTAGAAGTAGGGGCCCCCCTCAAAAGTACGAGTTCGATCAGCCATACAATCAAAAGTAACCATGAAATAATTATTCGCTAGGAGTCGAATCTCCATCTCCCCTCTGGCATCCACGTCCTCTAAGCCCAGGCTTCCAAAAATTGCAGCGAGAGTTTCAAGCCTAAGAACTTACAGTATAAGGAATGTCTTGAGTAATAATCGATATCCTCTGCCAGCATCTCCATCGGAATCACAACGTTTGGTCTCTCTTTGCATCTTTCCAGACAACCATTAATCTTCGGAATCCGAGACCCCCCCAGATGAACCCATCTCTGGGTCTAGGGAAAAAAGATTATTCTCAAAAATTTTAGAACCCTGTAGAGGGGGTTTTGATCCAAAAGCCGACCGGAAATCCAAAATGGGGCTAACCCCAGATGATTCTCCGTGATACATGGGCCCGATCATGTCCCTACACTAACATGCAAACCCTCAGACAAAGAGGGCAGAAAGATCCACTTAGGAGCTAAGACAAAAAGCCCTCCATTCCACCCACAACGCACCACAACTCAGGATGGGCGACGAAAACAACACCCCCACCCCCAACACAACCCCTCATAGCTTAGAAAGAGGGATGCCCTACACACGGGAATTCCACCCTTGCAGTCGAAATCCACCCCTTGCAGGCGAGGCCAATCTGGGTCGAGCCAAAGATCAACCACCAAAAACAACACCACTGCCCCCGTTCACAAACTGAGCACAAAGAAAACGGGCTGGCAACGCCTCCTGCCCACCACACGCTCAATCAGTTCCTGCGCAGATCAAGAGAGAGCAGCCCCGCATAATTCTTTCCCCTAACACGATCACACCAGCCACACCTACAGACCAAGAGAGCTAGCACGGCGCTAGCTTGGCCTCAACACATAGTCATTTTTTCACACCCGGATATATGTGTACTTCCTTATTTGTATCATTGGAAATCTTATATTTGTAACATTCCTCAATTTTCAATGAGGTGAACATTTGTAATATGTAATTGTAAACTATTATTTGATCTACCTCATTTGGAGAATGAGTATTGTAATGTTATTTCAAATGTAATGAAAGTTTCTTATTTGTACTTTATAGCTTTAATGATGTAATTTAAATTTTATTCAATATATGTTTCTAAGTTAATGTGAGATAAATATATGCAATGTTAAATACTATAGTCGTCTATGGGATTCTCAAGTAGTGTGTCGTCGCGTAACTTAGAGAATGTATGCAACTAGTAAGGTTAATATTAATACTTAAAAATAATTTATTACACTTTCGTAGACAATGCATCATTCCTTAGGTTACAAGACGGGGCATTACAACAATGCTAGTTGTAAAAATCACCCAGTGGACTTGATCTCAATGCTTCACAAATGGAAAAAAGGTTAAAATGTTGAAAATATATACATTTAAATTAGAATAAGAATTAATAAATAGTATCAGTACAAAGAACTCTAATATTCATGCACTTTCAAATAAAATGAAATCTAAAAAGAAGCTCTAATGAGCTTCTAAATTTTCTAAAATGAAAAATGTGATGTGACACTTATGATAGTCAATAAATTCTAGAAAGTCATGCATTCAAATTAAAATTACCTAGATCACTATGAAGTATGTGGAAAAGTAGCCAAAATAAAACTAGATTGAAAAAGGAGCTTGGATGGTTAAGAACAAAGCTCACTTGAAGATCAAGTGCAAAAGACAAAACTCCAATTGTGAAGGCACTCCCAAAAGCCAAATAACTATGTTTTAGTAGTACATTTACATTTAGGAAAAAAATACCAAATTTGGTAATAATGCTAAATTTTGAACAATATGCTAAAATTGAGGTTGTTAGCTATAGTGGAGACACCAAATATAGAAGGAACCTAAAAAGTTTGGTGGGTGGTTACACTATTTTACCACTGGATAAAATAAAAGACCTAATAAGGTTCAAAGACCACACAAGGCTATTGTGAAGAGGACTCCACAAGGAGTTAAGACCACATAGGCATAGAATAAAGGTGTTTGGAGTAATAAGGTAACTAGTTGGATTAACAAAGATTGATGATACATATAGTGGACATTGAGGACCATGTTGAAGCAATAATAAAATGAATATAAAATCCAAAATACTTTCACAAATGAATAAACATAAAATACCAAAAACAATCACAAAGCAAATCAAGAGTATACAACTGAACTCCTTGTATATATAGGACAAGAAGGAAGAAGGAAGGTGAGAGTGAAAAATTGGGTAACCATTCAAAAAGTGTGACATGTGTAGAACACTTGGAACAAGTGTGGAGGCATGTGACATGTTTCTATGAGGTGAGATAACAAAACCTCTAAGTGATCTTAAGCCAATGTGAATAGGTCTACTAAGAACTAGGCAAATGTAAAATAGTTAGGTAATATTTGTTTTCACATTGACACCCCCTTAAGTCATAGTTAGGGAGAAAGATAATCACTAAAAAATGAGTCCTAACAACAAGTCTCAATGAGGTACTAATGTACAAATAAAATTCTCTCACAAATGAAGTAAAGGAGAAAAAATTGTGGGAAAAATCTCCCCTCTAAAAAAGAGAACTAAATACGAAGGAAGGAGGACTCAAGGACCCCTAAGGATAACTTCTTCCACCTCAAGAAAACACCACCACTCAAGATAGTGAGGTGATGCTAAAGGTTTACTATAGATGACAATGACTTGTTCCTAAGTAGACAAATACTCTAAGGAGATAACACCATCATGGATAAGTTATTGAATGAAATACATGCGGATCTTGATGTGCTTCACCCTTTGATGCTCCACTAGGTTGAGTGAAATGTGTATGACGCTTTGGTTATCACACCAAAACAGTAAGATGATCAAGTGGTAGACCAAACTTTATCATAAGTAGTCAAAGCCATAGAATCTCATGGCTAGCAAGTACCGCACCTTGATATCATCCTCACTAGAATACTCTACTAGCAATTTTCTTCTTGCAAGACCATATGACTGGACCATAACTAAGGCAAAAAATAAACCCAAAAGTGAACTTTTGAGAGTCAACATCACCTATCCAATCTAAATTAGTGAAGCCTACTATTTGTGAAGCTCCTAGTGTGTCCTAAATGTTGAAATGTCTGGTGGCTCAAATATACCTCAAAATACACTTGAATGCTTTCTAATGACTCTCACAAGGATAATAAAAAAAGCAAGAGATAAGCCCAACAATGAAGGTGATATTAGGACAAGTGTGTGTCAAATACAAAAATATTGCTAACTATTTATACAAAGTAACACCAATGCTAGGTGCAATGCAAGTGGTAGTCAAAGTGACCAAATTGAAATGTTGTAGGAGGAAGATTACAATTATCCATGCTAAACTAATGAAGCAATTCAATGGCATACTTTTGTTGATGTATGGAGATCCCCTTAGTAGATTCTAGAACCCTAAAGACCAATAAGATAATGCAAAAGACTAAAATTGGTCATCTCATAGTGCTCCATCCAAGTGTGATGAATATCCCAAAGCATGAATGGGAAGCTACTAGTGAGAATCAAATACTCTACATACATGACTAGTATCAAAATCTTGTCTCTATGTCTTTGAATATACACTATGTGATCTAAGTGGAAAAGTTTAAATTAAATGTAAGAAACCATCAATCTTCTCATACCAAGTTTGAGGGGCTTATTTGATACCATATAATGAGCATCCAAGTCTATAAACAAGTGAAGATTCTTGCACAAATATTGGAGGCTACTCCATGTACATCTCATGAATATCACCATGTAAGAAAGCACTTTTCACATCCATCTAAAAAATTGGTCTTCTATGAGATGCAATAGAAAGTACAAGGCATACAAAATCCATCGTGGCTATAGATTTTTTTTTAGAGTACTCAATACCTTGAACCTATGAAAAACCCTTAGCTACATGATGTGAATTATACCTTTCAATATAACCATCAATTGCATACTTGGTGAGATACACCCACTTGCATTGAACCATCTTTCTTCCCTTAGGAAGAGAAACCAAATACCATTTGTAATTCTTCTTCAAAGAAGAATAATCCTTTTCCATAGTACAATACCACTCTAGAATATCAAAATCCTCTAAAAAACTTGACCTAGATCAATAGATATAATGTGACTTAATATATTAGTGGCAAAAGTTTGCGAGTGAGTGTGGAAAGAACACACAAGATCACCAAGGATCCAACCTTCTCAATAGTATTGTGGTCCCATCTAGGTAAAAAATGAGTGGTGAGAGGTGGAGGTGGTAGTATAGGTGGCAAAGGTGGTGGAACATAACCATCATCTGAAGTATCCTCAAGTGCATATGTATTCTCATGAGATGAAGAAGGTGGAGTAGGTAGTGAGAAAGAAGAAGATGATGTAGGACCCATCTATGTGAAAGTGGTGCAGAGCACCACTAAGGTGCCTGGCAGCTTATTTTGAAGGTTTTGTTTTAAAATCCTTTTTGTTGTTTTGGTAAGGTATTTATTACCTTCTAGATTGTGGTTGAGGACCTTTTGGTTCTTAGGTAGAATTTGAATAAGTTGGAAGTTTAAGTTTGGGTTGTTTTCCTAAAATAGACCTAGGTTGCAAAACACATTGTGTTTTCTAACACTCAATGTTTGGCTTCTCCTAGGCTCGAATGAGGAAACATAACTACTTCTTGGCATTGTAAAAGGAACCTTTCGACCGTTTCTAGAGGTTGGACGTTTTTGGAGAATCAGAGTTGAATGTAAAAATCAGAAAACAGTGAATTTAGTGTGCATTTTCTGTGTGTTTCCTTCTTTTTCCTGTGACAGCAATAAAATGGACTGAGAAAAACAATCTCTTGGATAGAGTAGGATGTATTTGAGTTCCTTTTAAGCTTTCTTTGGTTAAATTAGTTTGTGGTTTCTATCGCTTTCAAGAGTTAGACAAATTTCTATGTTTTCTTAGCTTGCTGCCTTGACTAGTAATTTGGAAAAAAATGGAGTTTTAACCTGCTTCCACGTTGTACCAAGAAGTATTGATTTTTTTAAGTAAGGTTAAGATCCTTAATATTACATATTGTAGGAGTAGGTGTTTTTAGTGGGTGAGAAAGCATGCTAAAGAGTCTTTCCTAGGTGAGCTTGAAAGCCCGACAAGGAAAGACAGTCAAAGATTAAACCCTAACGTAGCAGGGGTGTGACTTAATTGACATTCCAGAGATGTATGGTGAATGTAGGGATCTTTGAAAAGGTGTGGGAAAGAAGAAAAAAGTCTCATCAGGGCATATGAGGTTAGAATATGCTGAATAGACCAAGAAATGGTCTAATGAAACCCTAGTTCTTGCCAAAGTCAGATTTGCACCTGTGTACGGTCAGACAAGATCCCAAACCCCCAAAATCCTTTAGAGCTTGGAAAATGAGCCAAGGTGTCAGAAGGAAGTTTGGCACAAACTATTGAAAGAAGTTTTGAACTGTTCTTGTGTTGAGAGGGCTAAAAGGGGCTCAAGGCTTGTAGCCCTACCAAACCCTAAAACAAAGATTTTATGAAAACGATGAAGAGTTGGAGCCTGGTGTTTGTTCAAGCACCTGTAGAATATGATTTTGGAAGCCTTGGAAGGTGTCACACACCCCTGAAATAGAGTTAGGAAACATTTGAGCATGGTTAGTCTTTAAGGTGATTAAGGGCTAGGTGGTGAAAGAGGGGAAGAGCATCAAGTTAGGCTTGGTGAATGATTTGAAACTTGATAGCAGGGTTGGCAGAGAAGACCAGGGGTGCCTAATAGCTTTTAGGACCTATAGGTTGAGTGGTGGAGAGAAAAACCAAGGGGTTATTCTATTGGAGACCCAGAGCATTGAGCCAGTGATTGACTAAATCCAACCCTGTCCCTATCAGAAAGACTCATCAAAATGGGCACCTATGAAAAAGTAGACATCTCTAGTGGCTAGATCAAATAACCAATAAGCCTTCACATCCGCACAATTCGATCAATAAAGATGTATAGGTAAATCTTTTTCTCCATTACCTTTTTCTAATTATTTGATACGAATGCTAAATTATCACTACCAAATACCTTGAAGAAGGAAACATTAGGCTTGATATTGGAGCAAGCCTCCTTTAGAATGATATTCTAAACTACCTTGCAATGTATTCCCCATTTGGGAACTATATGTGCTTCTGCTATTATGTATAAGCATAGGTACATTTGACGTGCATTGAGTGAATATAGGTATAGGGAATTTCTCCACCTGGCTTCATAGGTTCAAGTTATTCGGGCTAATGGTGGTTATATGAGAGACGTCACATTGGTCATAAATGTTAACCTTACCCATTGTACTTGATTCGAGTGTGTCTTCCCATTGTCCTATCCATTTTGACCGAATACTGTCTTTGGTATGATTTTGGATATTGTACCCTTCTTGTGGAGGTCCAATGAAAGTGTGTGTGTTGTTTTATTTAATTTCCGATTTCTATAAATTTAGTTCAAATTTTATGCTTATATGAATTTAATGGTGAATTTACATGCTAAATGATATTTGTAAATAGATTTGTTTAATTATTTGGATTTGGGGGAATTTGAGGGAGTTTCAAATTCAGAAATGAAAAATGAAAAATTATATTAGTTTTAGTTGGGTTTTGAAAAAGGGTAAATGGGGAAAAGCATTTCATTTTTATGTTATGTTTTATTTGTGTGAAAAAAACCCTCTTTTGGACAAATTTGTATTTTGTTGATTGGGAGTGTAATTGGAGGAGGAATTCGATGAGTTGGGATTCGTTGGGTTAGGAATCAATAGGGGAGTGTTTTTGCTAGTTCTTGTGGTCTCTCATTTGGTGCACAGATGACATTATCTTCATTTCAAATTTTGAAAAGGATTGAGGTATTTTGCGTGTTTCTATTAATTTAATGATCTTTCAAGTTTGTATATAGGAATAGGTTTATGGGAGTGTAGAATCCTCCCAACATATATGTCAATTCATAATTTAGCATGCTTAATTATTTGGTTTCAATTATTTTTGAGATTTTTTCAAAATACAAGGTTATAATACCCATTTTTTCAAGAATTGTGCAAAATGAATGTTTTATAGTTTAAAAAGGTGTTAGGTTTTTTAATTTTTATCAAAGGGTATATTTAGATTTTTGAATGTTGAAAATTAAAATTTTGGTGAAATTTTAATGGAGTATTTGGGATTTTTTTGGTTTTTGGCTTGTATAAATATTGAGAAAATTTGAAAGTTTTCAATGAAATTGGATGTTTTAGAATGTTTGGAAAAAGGTATACTTCATGGAATATGGAAATGTGTTGTAGAAACATGTCGTGAAAATTGGATAAACTTGGAAATTTTGCATAGGTTTTCGTGCCACACTCATTGGAGAGTGTGATGAGCTTAGGGTTTAAGTATTAGAGAGAGCTGTGGGAGTGGCTCCCAACATGAACCTAGCACAAAGTGGCATGTACGTGATCACAGTGTGAATAGTTTTCTTAATAAGTGATAACTAATGAAAAATGGGTAGCAAACTAATTAAGATAATGTATATCCCTCTCATGCCCTGAGTGCTCGTATAGGCTAAGGATGATTGAGGAAAACAAGTCAATTAGGGAGCATAATAATTTTAAGTTCAACTATCCTCATTTGTACAAGAGGGTACTCGGTTTTGCGTTGAGCCCCACATGAGTGTTCACGATGGCATTCCCTCTCTTGCACTCTAATATTTAGTCATAGAGTAGCACCTAAAGAGAATGTGTGATTTCTTTCATGTTTGGTTTTGACTTCATTGCATTATTTTATTCAATGTTTTCTTCATGTCTTATGTGAGTGTATACCCTTCTCCCCTTGTTTATTGTGTGTGTGTGTGTGTGTGTGTGTGTGTGTGTGATTGGGCCTTGTGGCTATCTCCTAGCATAGTGGGGTGAGCCTATGGGTATCACATGGTCAGGTGGCATGGAACCATTGTTGGGGACCAAAGGTTTGTGGATTGAGAGGTATCATGGTACCATATTTTACTAAGTTTAATTCATGCAATTAGATAATTTCCTTTCATGAAAATTGTAATATTGATGATAACGGGCCTCTCATTGAGACGAGATGTAATTTGATAATGGCAAAGAGTATTGGTCTAATTATGTGTTTTGGTGTTGGAATTGAGCACGATTTATTTATAGTTTTCATTATTTTACTATGTAAAGGATAAAATGGTCTTACGAATCTTTCAATTGGTATTTAAAATGAACTTAAATACTTTATTTCACAGTTGGGCAACTTGGTATTGTACCTAGGCGGCCCTGTCTCATGCCCAAAATTGACTTGGAGTACCCAAAATTCAACTAAGTATACTTGGATGGCCTTGTACCTAGTGGGGAAGCTTGGTTGCATAGTGGTGCGACCTGGTCATCAGTGGTGCAACCTAGTTTTGTAGGCCTAAAACTCAAAATTTTGGTTCACTGTTAGGGCGGCCTTATCCTGTACTTGGGAGACCTCGTTCCCTATACAAAAATAGAATTTTAACCCTCTCTACCACAACTAGCTAGTGGTTTTCCTATCCTAATTCCATTGAGAAATATTTTTTCCACCTTCTATCTTTCTCATTTTGTCCATTTTAGTTGTCTCAACCTTCAAACCTAGTCAAATTACGTCTATCTTAGAAATTGATCTTTCCTCTAGGTTTTGGGGCCTCATATGTGAAAACCATGTAAACAAAAGTTATTCAATGGTCCCGAGGGTCTAGTGGTACCTTGAGCTAGTCCTTAAGTGTCATCGTTGAGGATTTGTGTTAGCTCTTGCATCGTTTTGTGTGCATTATTTTGAAGTTGCATGGTTGCCAAGCCTAATGTTAGGGAGATTGTCTACCTACTCTTGTGAAGAATTGAGAAGGTTGAAATCCTTCATGGTTAGTCTTGTTAGTGTACCCAATATTCCTAATAGGTTAGGGGTGTTGTAGGGTATTAGAATTTTGCTTGTGCAACATCACGTTACGACGAGACATCATGTATTGACCTAATGTGCCTAGTTGCACTAATGTTTCATAAGTGTTATAACTTGTACTTAAAAAAATTATCTCATCTTTTGAGCAAATGTTCTATGGGTTCCATGGCGGGGCATTACAACTATCATTGGTATTTTGTAGGGTGGAACGCGTGAGTTTTGGATTTTAAAGAATATTATCCAGGGCATTAAGGATCTCTTTTCTTTATTGGATGAGTTTTATTTTCAACATGTTAGGAGTGAAGCCAATTCAATGGCTAATTGGGCTGCTAACAAGGGTATTTATTTGCTTGATTCTATCAAAAAATCAAAGGATATTTGGAAGGAGAATTTTCCTTGGGAAGGTTGCATTCTTTGCATAAGAGATCTATTTTTGAACCTGGTTTGAGGGTGATCAAGTGTTCTTTACTACCTTTGGCTCTATAGTTGTCTAATTTTTTCCCAAGTCCCACATGATTGGATGGTTGTGGTATATTTATTTTCCATCAGGCTATGACTGCCTCTCTTTGTATAGATTGTTCTTTTGAATTTTCTTTCTTGGCTTATAGGTTTATAATAAAAAATAAATAAAGTAAACTTGATTTATATGATAGGGTCTTAATAAACATCATATGAATAAATAATATGTCACTACCATAACCATAACAATGCTATATAATAAAACACAATTTCAAGTTAAGTAATTTACATTTGACATAATCTATGTTGTGATTATGAAACAATATTATCATTAATTTCTACCTCAAATTATATATCACAACTAACATCTAATGTATCACTTACTAAATAAGTTAAATCCCTTTATCCTTTATCTGCGTTTATTAAAGTCTAGTTAAACATTAATGATAAGTTAAACAAATTCATTTTAAGAATAAAGTAAGAAAACAACTATTATACGGAGTCCATGAATCAAGGGTTAGAAACTTACGTGCAATGTCCCAAAATTAGTTAGAGTTATAAGAGTAGTTGTTATAGAATAATTGGGTTGTATAGTTTCTTCCATTAGTTTATTTATATGATCACAAACAAAAACCCATCCAAGGTTTATATCCAATAACCATTCTCAACACTTGAATAAGGAGCTAACAAATTTTAAATATCATCTCAATTCCTATCTAAAATTAAAAAAATAAAAAAATATTTTTTAATGATATTAAATTATTTTCATTAAAAATCTTTAATTTCACCCATTCGTTAAAAGTGAGTATCTTCTTTGAATTTTTTCTCTCAACCAATTCTTTTATTTGCAAGGGGAGAGGATTAGTAGCAAAACCTATTTTGCCAATCATGAACAACTCTTGTTTTGAAAGTGTTCTTTACTACACAAGATTAAATTCAAGCAATACTCAAAATATAAATATACCCATTTTCTTTCCATCTGCGGCGATAATTTTCATCCACTCCAATTTTGATAAATATTATGATAAAATAAACCTCTTTGTATATGTCTCACTTATTCCTTTATAATTTGATGGATTTTTTCTCTAATAAATTTTATAATATTATAATCTTTATTATCTAAAATATTAGCTTTAATGCAACTCAAAATGAATTGAAAAGTTTTCACCTCATTGCTTGTATCATTTGGTATCACAAATTTTTTACCTATAAGATATAGTTTCTAAATATATTTATCAAGGTTTTATGCCTTGTATCACATCACAATCACTTGCTGCATTGTAACTTTTCTTTATCCACGGTCGTCTTACACCCTTTAAATTTTCAAATTTTATATTTTTCATGTTATTTTTGACAAGGAAACTTGGAAGCATACTACAATAATGTATAAGACCCTTTATAAAAGATGAAGATATGGAAGGATTTGGCTTTATAAAGATCTATTTCCATCACAAAGAAAGCTCAATTGCTAAATTACTACTTCATGGTTTTTTTTTTTAATGTGGGGTTGAGTTTTTTCGCCTCTAAAAGATAATAGGGGTTTGCAATTGGCGTGGATGATTGTGAAGCAAACATGTTAAATTAGGAGATTATTTGTTTAATTTTTACTTCATTTGCAATTCTAGATTACAAATAAAGGTTTAACTAATTTTATGGTGTATCTTTTTCTAATCAAAATGTAATTATATATTTCTATCTAAAATATAATTTAAAATATCAAGGAATCACTAGAACATTTTGTTTTAGATTTTAAATAATAGAAAATTATGGAAGTTGAGATTAAACATGTTAAATTAAGTAGAAGCATATAAAAGGAATGGGAAATAGGATCATATTTGATTTGGAGTTTAAAGTAGATGTAACAATTTGGAATATGTTTAGGAGTTCATGTACTACTAAAATCATGTTACAAATTTTACTCTTTGCAATAGTTAGTAGTTCTCTACAATCATGTTCATGTCCTTTGAACACAATATTGTGCTCTAAGGTTTGGTAGTTTCCTTTAGGCATGTTGGTGTCCTTTGTGTCTTTTGAGAGCCAATTTTGCAACCTATACCTTAAAAGGGGCCTCAAGGCTATTTCTAAGATCTAATAATCTACCTTGATTAAATTGCAGGGATAATTCAAAAATTTTCTTTTAAAGCATTGGGTGTGTGAACATAAATGTTGGTGTAAAATGGCGCTTTGTGTAACAAAAATGAAGCTATAATGGAGGTGGTTGTATATTTTAGGTGTTCATGGAGTTTTTCTTAAAGGGTGTGTGGTTGGATGTCCAAGTGCTCCTTCTTGTTGTCTTATGAATCCTTTTCTCTCTCAAAAAGTTCTTTATGCACATACATGCTATTTCTAGCCATTTTTAGTCATTAGAGACAAGTTAAGGTAAGGATTATGTGAGAGGGAAGGAATTTAGGTGGAAAAATAAAATTTAAAATGTTGGGGACACTACCACATGTAGTCCTATATAAGAGGATAAGAGCACACACATTGGTGTCTGGGAAAGGTGAACACTTGAGAATAGGGTACAAGGAAATATAAAAGTGATTTGCATTCAATAATGGGCACACAACATAGGTTAGAGAGCATATAGGAGCTCAAAATGATATAAAAAGGTCAAGTTTAAGGTCTATAAAAAGAGAATGCTAAATTAAGTGCAACATAAAACAAAAAAGTACTAAGTGTGCACTTTTCATCTCAACAATATTAGATGCCAGTTCTATACATTGATATATTCTCTATATGTGGCTCTTAATGTTTAAAAATAACTCTCACCATGACTCAGTGTTTTCACGTAGTTTACATCCTTACCTCTAAAATAATGTTCTTTAAAGCTTGCTAAAATTCCACTTGTGGTGCAATCACATAAGGTATATTTCTATTTTCTTTTATTTTTTATTTCAAGATATGATATTGTAGAGAAGAGAAGTGCATACCTTACCATTCTACCTTTTACTTTACATTTACTCTATCCATGTCATAAATACATAGTTGAAGTATTCAATTTAGGCTAATTTAGGCACAATCTAATAGAATCCCAAAAGTAACCCTCTAACAACTTATCTCAGTCCCTAATGAATCAAATCAATTTCCATTTTAACATTATTAGACCATGGATTAGACTCTAGATGCAAATCTTTCTCTTTATTAGATTCATGTCATGAGTGCGTCTTCTTAATTCAAAATCCTTTTCCTACATCTTTGAATTGATCCTTGCAATTTTGTTTACCATTACTTGTTTATATACACCCTAATATTTAAAATTGAGCACCTAAAATAGTGTATTAAGGGCACATCCTAAGACACCAATGAAAATCAAGCACAAGCATGTAAAGATCCAAAACTATCATTAAATTATATGATAGAACACTATGATGAGCATTATCTGCATTTTTACATTTGAGTGGAAGCACTACCTGCTAGTAGAGTGAACAATCATACACACCAATTAGGAACCACTCAAGTACCTCTGAACTCAAAGAAAATTACTACAACATTACATTAAACATTTGATACTTTTGCTTAAGTATCTTTAATCTTTATGATACCAACAAAAAGGTTTAACTCACCATGCACAAAGGTGAAGAATGCAAAATTAACCTTGGGTAATTAACATGATTGTAACAAGGCAAGGCTAAGGGCATTCCTTAAGTTCAAATTAATTGAAAACAAAAAGGTGTGACAAACTCTTCGAACAACTATAGAAGCAAGGAATGCGAGATTAAAATTATATCAATAAAATTGTTTGTTTACATTTAAAATGTGAATCAAACAATTTTACTTTGAGCCACAAAAAATTGATTCAATAAACACACTTTTACAATGTAAATCCAATATCTTCACTTTGAACCACAACAAATAATCTCAATAAACACAATAATAATTATCTATATCTTAATTTAATTTTAATAAAAATCTAAATTAATACTTTAATTATTATAGTATTAATTTCTAATGAAATAATACCATCTATAATAAGTGTATAATTTTTTTTTAAATATATTATATTAAAAAATGGTTTAAAATCCATGCAAATGTAGTCTTAAAAATAAAAGAAAAACATAGGAAAAATCTAGAAACAATAAAGGCATGTCCCCATTCAGGCTTAGCTTATATTGGCTAGTAGTTGTTGAGATAAGAATCAAACCAATAACAAAAAAACATATCACCATCATTTGATTTTTAAATTTAATTGTAATTTCAACATTATAAAATTGGCAATTGCACCTTGGTGTGCAATGGGTATGCTGAAGAGGTGTGGAAGGTCAATTAGGAAAAAAATTTGGTCTTTATTTTGCATATGATGATGATTGTTCAACAAAGGTCTCAATCAAGATATAGAGAGAGAGAGATGGAAGAAAAAATATGGAGAGACATAGATAGAGTGGCAAAGAGATATATATATAGAGGTCTAGGAAGAGGAAGAGGGAGATGGAGAGATATAGATATAGATGTATAGGAAGAGGAAGAGGGAGAGGGAGAGAGGGATAGAGATCATGGGAGACATGTTTAGAGATAGAGGGAGAGAGAGGTAGAGATGAATATTGAATGAGAGAGGAAGAGTTAGAAAAATGGATAGAGAGATAGAGGTACAGGGAGAGATAGAGAGAGGTAGATTAAGAGATAAAGATAGAGAGAGATAGGAAGATAGAGAGGGAGACATAGAGAGGAAGAGGGGGATATAGAGAGAGAGAGTACATGAGGCCAATTGGTAGGTCATTTAGAAAATGATGATGTTTGTTCAACAAAGGCCTCAATCAATATAGAGAGAGATGGACAAAAAAATATGGAGAGATATAGATAGAATGGAAAAGAGATATAGATATAGATGTCTAGGAAGAGGAAGAGGAAGAGGGAGAGGAAGAGAGAGAGAGATGGAGATTTTGGGAGACATGTTTAGAGATAGAGGGAGAGATAGAGAGAGGTAGATTGAGAGACATCTTAGGTGGTGAGAACGAGGAAGAGGGATAAATAAAATTAAATGGAGAGGATAAATAGAGGTAGAGGAAGAGGAAAGACATGGTGGATAGAGGGAGGGATGGAGGAAAGGAGGATAGAGAGATATGGATAAATGGAGAGATAGACTGGGAGAGAACAGGAAGAAGGAGGATATGGAGGAAGAGGGAGGATAGAGATATGGAGATAGGAAAGAGGAAATGGAAATAGACAAATGAGATGGAGAGAGAAAGAGGTGATGGAACGAGGATGAGAAATATTGGAGCATGGGACTGAGCAGGAGTGATATATGAGTTTAGATATGATGGAAGATATATTAGGACAGGAAAATGTGACAAGGGAGGGAGGATGTGACAGAGAGGAGACATGGAAGAGTGGGAAGAGAAATGGAGGAGATGACACAAAGGAGGGAAAGGAAGAGGGAGAGATATATTCATGGGAGAGGAGAGGAGGAAGAGGGAGAGAGGGTAGATAGGAAGAGGAGGAGAGAGGATAAGAAGATGGGGAGGAATATAAAGGAGGAGAGATAGATAGGGGTGGAGAGGATGGAAAGAGATAGACATAGAGAAAGATATGGCTAAAAAGATATAGAGAGGAGTGACAGGGAGATAGAGAGAGAAATAGAGATAGAGATATAGAGGAGGAGAGATGAAGTGAATAAGAGAGATAGAGGGGGAGAGAGGGAGAGATAACTCAATAGACAGAGAGGGGGGGAGAGAGTGATATAGATAGAGGGATATATAGAGAGATAGAGAGGGATATGAGAGATATCAATTATCCTCTCAATATCTCTATCTAGTCATCTTGACCTCATTATATCTCAGTGTCTCCCTCTCCATATCTATTTTTTTCATCATCTCTCAATATCTCTCTTCCTCTCTTTGTTATTTCCCTCGATCTCTTTCTTCCTTCTATCTAATATATAAGAATAAATAAAACTAAAATATTATTTTTAAAATGAATTTAATAATTTACAACATATAAATATAATGTATATTAATAATACAATTTATATTATATCAAATATTATATAATACTAAATATAATTATATTATAAATAATTTAATGTGTACTAATTTAAAAAATATTATACACTAATAATTTCTTTTATAAAATATACAATATATAATATATATTTGATATCTTATAAATTAAATTAATATGATATCATTTTTCAAAGTATATTTAAGATTTTATATTAGAAAATGTACTATATTTTAAAATAATCATTACGTCTAAGCAAATATGTAATTATTAATTAAAATTTCGATTAAAAAAAAATCACCACACAATAAAGGACAACAAAAGAAGGTTAGTTTTTAAAAATCTCAAATAGCATATGTTATATATAACAATTAAGTGTAGAATTATTATTTATGTACTTTCAATATTAAATAACATATGTATAACATATTAGTTTTAAATTATTATGTAATATTAATAAGGTCTAAATAATATTTAGTATGAATTATCAAGTTGAATATAATATAATTATACAACAAGTATTATATTATACTTTTTTTTTTGTTCGATAAATACCACTGCCCCATCACCATATCCAATGGTGTTGCTGCCTTTGTTGACCCCATTATATTATACTATATTAAATACAAGTAATAATTAATATAATATATAATAGTATGTATATAGTATATAATATAATGTATAATATAAATATAAATATTATAATATATTATATGAATATTGTATAATATAATAAATAACATAAATATAAATAATACAATAAACAATAAGAATAATAATTTTATATTTGTATTTAATATTTCTATCATAGAATATAATATATAATTATAATACTATAATATATATATAATACTAAATATACATATATTATATGATGTAAATTGTATTATGTTAGATATATATTATATATTAATTATATATTGTATTATATTGGTATGTTAATTTAATTTATACCATAAAAATTATAGTAATTAGTTAGTATAATAATTTTAGATTATGTATAATTTAATTTAATTTCTACTTTATAATATTATAATATTAAATATATTTATTTTATATATAATTTAATTTGTATTGTACAAAATATATATTGTATATTGTATATTCTATAATATTTATATGTTAGTTTAATTTGTATAAAATAAAAAAATAGTAATTAATAATCATAATTTTTTAAATTTTTATTTAGTAATTGTTATTATAGAATATAATATATAATAAGTAACAATAATAAATATACTTATATAAAATATAATTTGTATTTTATTCAATACATATTAATTAAAAAATGATTGTTACGCTGAGAGGTGTACCACTACAATCACAGGCATCCGTTTACATAAAAACTTGTGATTAAATCTTGGCTGCAGCGAAAATCTTGGTCATTCACAATGTATATAATAGATAATGAATGGAATAAAGCAAAGAACATGGTCTATGTGGTTGGTTATTCCGCAAATAATAGATAAGGAACAAAATGAAGCTAAAAAGATGGTCTTCGTGGTTGTTTATGCCACGAATACAGGCAATCTCGTATTACCATGTTCAACAATAGACATGGATGTGGATGGCTGTTGCAAAAAGAATGGGAATTCAATAAATTTCAAACCCGCCACTTCCACAATTTCCCTATAAATGGAGTCGTTATTGTGCATATAATAACTCTTAGCAATTACATGCAAAATGTACTCTTGCTGTTGCGAAATCTGGTAACCTTTCTTTCACTAGCAGATTTACAAAGTTGTATTTTCTTTAACAAATGCATTGTTTGCATTGTTTGTTTTTTGACTAATGGTGCATACCTCGTTCAATTTCCTTTAAGAAAGTAACTGTCTCCTTCTTGCCTTTGACATTTTAGTCTGACAGTGTCTGTAGATTTATAGAGTTTTATTTTCTTTAAAAAATGCATTATTTGCATTGTTTGTTTTTTGATTGATGGTGCATCCCTCATTCAATTTCCTTTAAGATAACTAAGTGTTTGAAGATAGTCATCTTCTCAATACTGGTGGAGGAAATTTCAAATATTACCAACTGATGCATGCTTTCAAGCCTTTATATATCCTTCATCTTCATATGACTCATCTTCTTTCATTCCTCATGATCAAGTTCTCTTTATTTCAAGAAAGTTCACTATCACACCTGTCTTTACCTTTTGAAGTTTCCTTCATCATGCAATGTATTTATTTTGAAAAATACCCATCGACCTTCTCTTCATCATTTGTTGATGTTAGTATAATTTCTTTCTATCTTTCATTTTAGAAAAATCTAATAAGAAGCTAAGTTTTATCAATGGAAAGATGAATTGTAGGCGATTCTGATGGTATAACTATGTTATTTTTTGAGATCTACATTTTTGCATTACTACAAACGACTTAGTTTAAAGTCTTACCATTATTTTAAACTCTTAACTTCTATTATGTTTGTACTTGGAACTAATGAATTATTTTTCTTCTGCATGCATTGTATCAGTGAGTTTGGTCCCATCACAACATTGTAGACAGTGAATTAACAACCAATGTTATTAAAAATCTGCCTTCTAAAGAGTTCCAATTGGCACCATTATTTTAAGTCTTACCTTCTATAGACGATGAATTAGCAACCAGTGTTATGAAAAATCTGCCTTCTGAAGAGTTGGAATTGGCCTTTTACACTTGAACTTTTCACTATCATAGGTCTTTACCTTTAGAAGTTTCCTTAAATGACTTTAAGATTGTCATTTTTGTTATTCTTGACATTTGTTTCCTATCTCAATGTCCTCTTTGCTGAGTCATGGTATGTATGTGACTATCTTGGTTCATGTTTTTAAAGTCAGTCTAGTCGTCTTCTTGAGAATGACTTGACATTTGACTCACAAGGGTTTTGTTGATACTAACAAAGGTTTGCTATCTTATGAAATATAGGGACTGCCCATGTTTTGAAAACCTTGTCTTGATTGCCTTAAGAACCTTATAGCAGTGTAGTGGTTTGCCCTGCTTCTAAATAAGCAATACCACCGATAACAATGTTACTTTTTCATACTAGAAGTTACCTTCTTGATTTAGACTTCCCTTACATGCTAATTCCTAGGAACTCAAATGAATATGTTTTTCTTTCTCATAGGTATGTCTCTTTACATGGACTAACCCCTATCCATGTTCCTTTAAAAAAGTTTCATGACTTCCACTCCTTTCATTAGTGACTACCCATCTTTATTGCACTTTGAGGTATTGTCATGCTTTGGTAATATTGCCAACAAATTCTTGTATTGTATACTCCCTTTTTCTCTTTCTCCACTTTCTCCTTTATGACTACAACATGTTCATCCTTGCCACTGTTCTTTTGTCAAAAACATTGTCCTTGACTTGGTTTGCATTCACTGCCTTTTACTTGTCATTGCACAATCTTCGAATTGTATTTCATTTGGTTTTGACTATGATTTTCACTTGATTTATGATGACTTTACTATCCAAAAGGTTTTTATTGGATCCTTATCATGGTTAGTGCATACATGACAATCCTTTTTTGGAAAGTTATTGGCATCTTTATGGTTCTTATCATATTCATAGGGTCATGATTTTCCCTTCTTTATGTATTTAGTCTTCAAATTTTCTTTCATTATCCTTAATCTTTTTGAAACTATCCCCATCTCAAGAACTATCCTTAATCTTTCATTATACCACTATTTCAAAAGATCTCTATATTGTTTGGACCTATGATAAGTCTGTCCTTTATTCATGTTCTTTGATTTTCATTGCTCTCTTTTCAAAGTGCATGATTTACACTATCTTATTCAATACTTTGGGTTTATGATAGTAAACTCTTCATTGTGAATCATGTCTTCATCACAAACCTATTGTGGAATTTTGTTGATCTTGATTGCCTTATTTATACCTTAAGATGATTGTGATCTTTTGAAAACTCTCTTGGCAGTATCCTCTAATGATGATTTCCAAACGTGCTAAACAAACTTTAAGTATAGATCCACTCAGCTCTCAAAACTTAAGTTTTTTTGATAAAATATTTTTTGATTATTTCCATTTGTAATATGTTTGATAAAAAAGGGTCAATTTCCAAACAATTGTTCTATTTAAGTATAAATCTTTTAGTTTCATTTTAATTTAGTTAAAAAAATTGAATGTACAGTCAATCCAATGTGTGTTGTCTGTATTTTTTGATATCTACATTTCAGCATTACTACTAAATTGTGTTTGGGATCTGTATTTTACCATTTTTACATAAGGACTAAAAGGCATTGCCTGAAATTGATAGTTAGTCTTACAGTTGATATAAATCTTTATATTTTCAAATCATACTTTCCATTGTTTTGCTTTCTTTTTCCGGTAAAATAGTTATAAACTGATATTTTATTTATGAAATTTGGAGCTTTTTTTCTTTAGCTAAAAAAAGAAACACATACAAGCAATCAGACACAGTTGTTTAACAAAGCTTACAAAGGTATTTATCATTATAATTCATCATATTGATTTAATACCATAAATTTCTATGTCATTTGATTAGTTAAATTTGAAATCTTCTTTATATAAAATGAATTCTTTGATTGTTTAAAATTTATATTTTCCTCTATATTTCTATGTTGCTTGCAGATCTATAATTTTTGGAATTTAGATATTTATTTGTAGCATTTAGAGGTTCAAAGGTTCAGGGGAAAAATGCCAATTTATTCATTGTTGAAGGCAACTAATGAGTGCATCAAATGTGAAAATTGTTGAAAAATAGAGTTTTTTTTTTCATCTAGGCAATTTCATGGCTTAAGTAGTTTAGTCTAGCAGAAATATGAATCCATTTATAAGTAAATTGTACTAATCAAATAGAACAAAATCCAAACAAAGGAAGCCAACTCAACTTGCAATGATAAAGAAAACACAAATTGAATGGTCTGTTTGCTCAAAACAAAGTTTAATCTATGTGTAGGATTCAAATACAAAACACCCAAATATAAAACAAGAGATCTTAAAACATAAAATATTACTCTTTCCTATCGCTACTACTTCACCTCACTCAAAAAGATAGTGATAGCTAAAATGATATAACACAGTTGAAGCTCTATTTTTTGAAAAATCATGCCAAGCTAATGATGAGTACTAATATTGTACTATGCAATTTAGAGAGATATGACATCAACTCTTCTCAACAATTTAAAATATGTTCAATGATACTTATGTCACTCCCAACACAAAAACCAACTCCCCTAAACAATAAACCAAAAAGATGGCTATGAAAATTGCTTTTACCTTTCCAAAAAAACCAACTATTATTTCCCTTTGAATTGCCCCTATTTCCAAGAATATAGCATCAGTATCATAGGTCATTTCATCAAAAGAAAAAAACAATTTCATCCTCATTGAGCCCAATAATCATTACTTCATCGAAGTTGTATAATATCATAATCTAATTTGACTCACAAACTTCTTTATTTTATTTCACTTGCATTCTGCATATGTATTGAAATATCTTATGTATTAATTGCTTGTGTTCCTATTAGAGCTTGTATTAGTTAATTGTTGGTTGATATCTTAATAAGTAGAGGTTGTATTAGTTATTTGAATGAGCAGTAAAATATATATACTTACGAAGTAGGGAATAAGGTTTACTTGGTAGTAAATAGTTTTTGATGCATGAGCTTTGACATTGTATTTTGCTTAAGTCATGAACAAGGTTCTGTATTGATGAAATAAATCGTGTTTTCTTTAAGGTTTTGTGTTATGAAATAAATCATGTTCTCAAAAAAATTACAATTTTTTCTTTAGCTAATAATGTTACCTCATTTTTCTTTAAATTTTTGAATAATAATTTCATTTGTTTTTTTCTTTTTAGATAAAGGAAAATATTGAAGGTCATCAAAATCAAACAGGATATTTAGTAACAAGTCCAATAGTAATGTCAGATGACGATTCTATTGGTTCAAATGTGTACATTGAAACACCAATTGGAAAATTAATTAAATCAATTTCATAACATTCACAAAAGATTATTGAAGAGATTGAAGAAGCAACATACCTTACCGTTGTTGTCAAAGAAGAAGAAGTCGAACAAATGGAAGCTACTGCAAAAAAAATCCATAAAACATGTAGCAAAGTAGGCGGTTTCTGCTCTTTTTTAAAAAATATACTATGACAAACAGTACGAGCAAGGCTCATCCAACATCATTATTGAAAAGTTTTTACTTTTTCTAAACAATGTATATCCTTAATTTTGTTAAAAAATCATATGTACATACTTTGTAGAATAATAATGTATATCCCTCATCAAATACGAGTAAAGATATCTTCATTGTACATTAATTCTTATACATATCACATGTACATACTTTGAAAAATAACATTGTATTTTATTTATCAGATATCTGTAATGATATCTTCTTTGTACAAATAAATAGCAAAAATCTTGGTCATTCATAATGTATATAATAGATAATGAATGGAATAAAGCAAAGAACATGGTCTACGTGGTTGGTTATTCTGCAAATAATAGATATGGAATAGAATGAAGCTAAAAAAATGGTCTTCATGGTTGTTTATGTCGTGAATACAAGCAATCACGTATTACCATGTTGAACAACAAACATGGACGTGGATGACTGTTGCAAAAAGAATGGGAATTCAATAAATTTCAAACCCACCACTTCCAAAATTTCCCTATAAATGGAGTCCTTATTGTGCATACAATAACTCTTAGCAATTACATGAAAAACGTACTCTTGCTATTGCGAAATCCGGTAACCTTTCTTTCACTAGAAAATTTACAGAGTTGTATTTTCTTTAGCAAATGCATTGTTTGCATTGTTTTTTTTTTGACTAATGGTGCATACCTCGTTAAATTTCCTTTAAGAAAGTAACTGTCTCCTTCTTGCCTTTGACATTTTAGTCTGACAGTGCCTGTAGATTTATAGAGTTTTATTTTCTTTAACAAATGCATTGTTTGCATTGTTTGTTTTCTGATTGATGGTGCATCCCTCATTCAATTTCCTTTAAGATAACTAAGTGTTTGAAGATAGTCATCTTCTCAAGACTGGCGTAGGAAAACTCAAATATTACCAACTGATGCATGCTTTCAAGCCTTTATATATCCTTCATCTTCATAGAACTCATCTTCTTTCATTCCTCATGATCAAGTTCTCTTTATTTCAAGAAAGTTCACTATCACAGGGCTTTACCTTTTGAAGTTTCCTTCATCATGCAATGTATTTATTTTGAAAACTACCCATCGACCTTATCTTGATCATTTGTGGATGTTACTATAATTTCTTTCTATCTTTCATTTTAGAAAAATCTAATAAGAAGCTAAGTTTTTTCAATGAAAATATGAATTGTAGGCGATTCTAATTGTATTACTATGTTATTTTTTGAGATCTACATTTTTGCATTACTACAAGCAACTTAGTTTAAAGTCTTACCATTATTTTAAAGTCTCAACTTCTATTATGTTTGTACT
>VDFB02075657.1:0-11674 GCA_007258455.2 Sequoia sempervirens | reverse complement strand
GGTGGTTACAAGGTATCTCAAGTTGTTACCACCGAACAAAGGAGGTGACAAGTGGAAAACATGCACAAAAATGACCGTTTGAACGTTGAAACATCATAGGACGCTAGTACAATGCACAGATGTCTGCGCGGCGTGCTAGTGTCCAAACACATAATGCTACATAACAACATGAAAGGGGTAAGCACAAGGTTTGATGCAAAGTTGATGTGCGAGGATAGATGTTGAAAAGGGGTGTTGAGCATCTTGAGAGGGGAAAAAGGCAGATGCAGGGGCTAAAATGAGCCTACACAAATGCTAAGGGAGTGGACACTAAAGCGGGTGCAAGAATGCATGTGAAATTGCAAGGGGTGCAATTTTACGACATTACAAATATATATAAATATATATATACATCCTATCAACATTAAACCTTATATAATTTCAAGGTTGAGACACATTTTCCCAAAAAATCTCCTACTTGTCGAACACCTTGCAAGAGCAACAAAAGGGTGTAAACATTGTCTCTTTAATTTCTAGGGGCCGAAAGGCCCATAGTATCTGAACACCATTTAAATTTCTCTGTGCTCATAGGCTTAGTTAAAGAATCAACATCATTCTTCAAAGTTTCTACCTTAACCAACTTCGCCTTTCCATCTTCAACCATATCTCTAACAAAATGATATTGTACATCAATGTGCTTGGTCCTGGCATTAAATGTTGGGTTCTTGGCTAGACATATCGCACTTTGATTGTCACAATAAATTGTCACTACACCTTGTTTTATTCCAATATTTGAACACAAACTCATAAGCCAAAGGGCTTCTTTACAAGCAAGATTAGTAGCCATATACTCTGCTTCAATAGTGGAAAAAGAAACCATAGCCTATCGCTTACTCATCCAACTAATCACACCACCATATAAAGTAAACACATAAGCACTGGTGGATCATCTGTTATCAACATCACTTGCCCAGTCTGAATCCACATAACCATGAATATCAAAGGAAATATCATCTTCAATCATATTACTCTGATAGCACAAGGAATAATCTGAGGTACCACACAAATATCTGAAGACTCTTTTAAGTGCATTCCAATGAACCCTACTAGGATTAGGAACTTCCACTACGTGGGAAATGTATGGTCTTGTACAAACCATAACATACATTAAACTTCCAACTGCACTCTGGTAAGGCACTTTGCTTATGTCTTCCTTCTCTAATGGAGATGTTGAACAATCTAAAATAGATAACTTTGTTCCAACTGAAAAGGGAACACACAATGGTCTACAATCCTGCATGTTAAATCTCTGTAAAATTGAATTGACATACTTACTTTGGCCAAGCCATAACTTTCTATTTACTCTCTCTTTTAATTTATATCCCAAGAATGTGTCTAGTTGCACCAAGATCTTTCATTTCAAATTTAATAGATTGAGTTGAGATTTTAGTTTTGAAATCATACCTTTCCCTTTGCCAATAAATAACATATCATTAACATATAATTTAATAAATAGGAAATGATCACCATTAGTTTTGTAATAAACACAATGCTCTAATTTAGATTGCTCAAATCCAAACTCAACACATATGTATCAAATTTTTGGTACCACATCCTAAGAATCTGTTTTAATCCATACAAATATTTCTTTAATTTATAAACTAACTTTTACCTTTCACCACGTAGTGCTCTGGCTGTGTCATATAAATATCCTCCTCCAATTCACCATGAAGGAAAGCAATTTTCAAATTCATTTTCGCAACCTCTAGATCATAAGCAACAACAATAGAAAGAAAAAATCTAATAGATGTTGTAAGATGGGGTTAAAAATCAAATAGCATAGACAAAGTGACATCCAACACTTCTAAACTATTAACCTCATCCAAACAAGAGAAAACAATGAAAGCATAAGGAAAATAAAACATCAAATCAAAATACTCCCCATGCTTGAACTTGAATCACTTCTCTTGCTCTCCTATTTCTCCTTTTGCAAATATGCCCTCAGATTTGTAGTCTAACTTGTGTAAATACCTGCAAATTGTAAGTAGAAAGTTGGAGAAGAATAGATGTTAAGGTGAAAATGGAGAAGGAAGGTTGTTTTTATAGACAACCTTTTGAATGGATGGCTGAGATTAATCTTCTAGAAAGATTCCAAGATCAATGGATGGGAATGCATGAGAGGGAGGTTACGAAATGGATGGTTGAGATTAAGTCTAAAAAAAGATGGCAAGATCAACGGTCTAGAATTGATGCACTGAGAATATGCCATGCATGGAAAAGCTATGACAGACATGCAAGACATGCAGGCTATGAAAAAAATGAATGTTATGACAAGGGATTATGATAGAGCATCTTTGACCAGGTGGTGCATAAATAATTTATTTTAAATTATTTATTCAAAAATGGAGAGTGGAGGAAATGGACAAGTGGAAAATAAATAATTTATTCAAATTATTTATATGGAGAAAATGAAAAGAGGAGCATTTAATTAAATGGAGAGATGAAAATTAGACCTTAAATAATTAATTTTAATAATTATTTAACTATAGAAGAATTAAAGGACCATGAATAGATAAATAATTAATGGTAATTATTTAACTATAGATGAAAGGTGACAAAATAAATAAATAAGTAATAATTTATTTAACTATTGAAGAAGAGGGAGAAATTGGTGATGCAATTAGTTTATTTAATCGATTAGGATAGAGTAAAGATTAGAAAGTGAATTAATTAAATAATTATAAAAAATTATTTAATTAATAGAGGAATATGATCAAACATAATTGAATAACTAAAATTATTCAATTATTGAAGGATGAGGATGAAGAAAAATAACACTCGCAGGCTTAGGACATTTTTCATTGTCTACATTTTTCCCCTCTTTGACATAATGCAGTTCATCGCATTGTGTCAAAGAAATTTAGTTCTGAGGTATGCCCTAGTGAAAGAAGAATGGAAAGGAGGGTTGTGTATGCCCCCTCGAGAGGACAGGTGAGTTCAAAGAACATGAATGTGCTCTTGAAATGGATGATAAGACTAGAGGATGAAGGATAGAAGAAATGTTAGCTTGGAAGGGGATGGATATTAGTGTGGAAGAGAAAAGAGGATGAAGATGGAAAGCTAGACGAGAAATGATAAGGGAACCAACTTTCATGCTTACATTTTTATATTTATCATCATTGGGCAGATTATTGTAATGCCAACTAACACCATGATATGACGTAGACCAAGGTGTGCAAGGTTGTGCCATCACATGAGACAAGCAGTCACAGACAAGGATGATCATGACTCATACTAAGAGAGCGACTGCCCTAGTCTTTTTGTCATAATCAACCACAAAAAGTAAAGGCAGGAAAGACAAATCATGAAACATCATTGCTCCTCTAAATCCTATTGTCAAGAAATCCTCGAGGAACTAGCATCATGATTGCCAAAAGACAAAACAAGCATCATAAAATTAAATGCCAAGTGCTTGCCAAGTGTTTGAATGTAAAAATGTCAAGTTTGTCAAGCATGGTGGAATGTTGGATGTCTTGGTGTCAAAATGCTAGGGTTGACGACATGAAGATGCTAGAATGGTGTCAAGTTTAGGAAGGACACATCCTAAACGATGTTGAGATGTCAAATTTAGAAAGGACACATTCTGAATGGCGTTGATGCCAGAGTGATACCAAATTCGGGAAGGACACATCCCCAATGAGGTCGATGTCAAGATGTTGAATTGATGTCAAGTTCAGGAAGGACACATCCTGAACAATGTCAGTGTCAAGATGCCGAATTGATGTCAAGTTTGGGAAGGACACATCCCAAACAATGTCGATGTCAAGATTGTCAAATTCAGGAAGGACACATCCTAAACAATGTCAGTGTCAAGATGTCGAATTGATGTCAAGTTTGGGAAGGACACATCCCAAACAATGTCGATGTCAAGATTGTCAAATTCAGGAAGGACACATCCTGAATGATGCTGATATCAAGAGGAATGTATCTCAAATGTCATGAGAATCCTCAAAATGCCAGATGACTGTGATGATGCCTAAGAAGGACACATCCTAGGGCATGATTAAATGACAGGCTACCCTTCAGAAGGACACATCTGTAGAGTAAGAAAAAATTGACTAGTTTGACTAAGTTTGACTGAGTTTGACCGATTTTGATATGCCAAGATGATTATCGTGCTTGATTGAAAGATTGTAGAAGTTCGCTTGGGTAGATTGTTCATTCGAATTTTGACAAAGACCATGATAAATTTAAAGACTATTTCATGTGTGTGAGAAAATTGTGCAATGAACCCTAATGGACTAACCTAGTGTGGCCTCGGGGGCTCATCGACAGATGGCCTTGCCTACGTCATACACTCAGAGACCTGGTAGTTCGACAATGACAAAGACTAATCAAGACTTGAATTGGTGTGATTGTGTTGATTAACATGACTCTATTTTTTGGAATTTTTTGTGTTTTCTTCAGAACATTTTTCAATTTTTAGGTCTTTTTTTGGGACATTTTTTTATTTTTTAGGTCTTTTTTCAAGACATTTTTTGATTTTTAGGTCTTTTTTCAAGAAATTTTCAATTTTAGGTCTTTTTTCAAGACATTTTTAATTTTAGGTCTTTTTAAGACATTTTTTTATTTTTAAGTCTTTTTTAGGACATTTTTCGATTTTTAGGTCTTTTTAGGACATTTTTCAAATTTTAGGTCTTTTTTAGGACATTTTTTAATTTTTAGGTCTTTTTTAAGGACATTTTTCAATTTTTAGGATCACGTGTGGTACCCATTGCAGTCTCATGATAAAATTTTGCCCCTAGTCAAGTTGAGAATGAGCCAGGAAAAATGGAATCTAAAGAAAAGGCATGACTAGCATGGACAGTGGACAATATGCAAGACTTGTTTTCAACTATTGTCAGCCATGGATAGAAATGTCATGATGTCGGGGTGAAATGTTATAACGAATGTCAGAAAGAGTATGTTCATTAGGGACAAAGGTAGATAGAGTGACAGTAGATGGCACAACAATGACTAACTACACATGGTGCCTGTTTGCCAGGTTTTCACCATGGTATTTATCCAAAGCACCTATTTATCAGGGTTTCACTTTTGGACGAATTATTTCTCTTTTTTTTGTTGTTTTATTCATCATCATTCATTTCATTTTTCATTTTTTATTTTTTAATTTGTTGGTGTCACCAAGACGTCTGTTTGCCAGATTTTCATCAAGGTGACAATTTTTTGTATTTTTCAACTTTTTTGTATTTTTAACTGGTTTTTAGGCAAGCTTTTGGATGCTAGGTATAAAATTGATAAATTCCAGATCCATGGACTGCCTTGACGATGCCCCTATCTTGTGTGGATGACCGTGCTGGATGAAAGGACCTGATCGGGATGAGGAGTACAAGTGGCAGATATGAAGGATGATAGATGTGACGAATGAAAGAGGCTATGGTAGGATCCCTAATGTGCACACTATGTGGGCCATCAGGCCTTAGCCAAAAAGGAGCTTGGGCAACCAACGAGCTAGAGTACAAGAAGGAGTTTCCATCAAAGATACATTGAAAGGCATCGCCAATGGAGGGATATGATGGATATGTGAACATGGATGGATGGAACAGAGTATATGGTATGAGTGAGAGTGACATAGATATAGACCTTGGATCAACAGGTGCTTTGTTTGAATTTTTTCCTTGATAGATGCCCCCAGTGATTTTTGATGGTGAGGCATACTTTGAGATCGACTTTTTCTCATTTTCACTTTTGAATTTTATTTTTGTTTTGTCTGACAACTTTTTATTTTGGCTATGGGACTTGTCTTGATCTTCTTTTCTTTCTTTTTATTTTTGATCTCCTTTTAAAGATATCTCATTCATTGGAGCTTTTTCTTTATTCTTTTCTTGAGCTATGATTTTTTGATCCATGTCTATGATGCGAGTGAACGTGTGTGAAATGGGGGAAGTAAGTGAAGTGGAAGGAATGTTTAGTGGATGAATGGGAGTGGCGATGCCATTAATGGAATCTTTTGGACTATCCTTTTCTGTACTATTAACATCAAAGGAGGCTTGCACATCCTTAATGACTTGGAAAGATGACTTAGTAGAGATGACAATAGGAGATTCATATCCTAGCCCAAGGTAGGTGAGATGGAAGGATGATGATTGGATATCCTCAATGGGGTCATGCTCAAAGAGTGGGTTATCATAAATTTCTAGGTTAAACAAAGGGTTATAATAGATATGAAAAGCTTGAGAGGAAGTAGATATGGCAAAGGCCGATGTGTCATCAGTGTCCCGAAAGGTTTCAATCCAAGCACGACCATCCTTTTGTGTTCCTTCTGTAACTATCTTGACATCAATGTTGGAAATTTTACCTCTATTAGCTACATTAGCATTGTCATTTGTTGGTAAATTATCCATATGATATTCTCCACATCCCATGTCATGAATTTGTACCTTGGGGTTTGATGGCGGGGTAAATGGAGTGTATGACTTGGTCAATGAATATGGATCAATGTAGTGAGATGATGTGGTGATGGATGTGGACGTGGAAGTCTTTGCAAGTCTTGATGTGTTGATGAATTTGGAAGATGAAGATGTTGAGGCTTCACAGTTGATAGGAACTTGACATTCTGAGACACCTTGTAAGTTGGTACAATATTGGAACGGATCAGGGTCTCTATATATAGTAATCTCAGCTCCTTCAAAAAGAAACTTCAAACATTGATGATGCATGGAGGGGACGACTTTCAGTGCGTGGATCCAAGGTCGACCAAGTAAAATGTTGTATGGTAGGTCCAAATCTAGAACTTGACAAGTGGTGTCGACAATGATTGGCCCGATTCGAATTGGAAGTGTAATTACGCCCCGAGAGGAATGTTCTTCATCATCATATGCCTTGATAACAATGCTTCTTTTGACATCTACGCAAGCATCAGAAAAGCCTAGTGCCTTGACCAATTTTAAGGAACATATATTCAGTCCCGCTCTGCCATCTACTAAGACTTGTCTAACCTTATGTTTATGAACAAAAACTTCGATATGAAGGGAATCATTATGGTTGGATTTGGATGATGAATAGTCTTGGTTAGAAAAGGTGATATGGTGGGGAGTCATGAGATATCGTACCATGGCTTCGAATTGGCTGACATCAATATCTTGGGGAACAAAGGATTCTTGCAATGTTTTATCTAGGATGGCCTTATGGGTAGGCGAGATGCATAACAACTCAAGGATAGAGATTTCTGCCAGTGTTTTTCAAAGTTGGTCAATAAGATTAAAGTTTCCTTTAGGTTGGGACTGCTTGTTCTGTGGACGTGATTGCGACTGCGAAGTGGACGGGCTAGCTATTGTTACCTTTGGTTGTCTAGGGGGAGGAGGGCCAGCTATGGTGACCTTTCCACTGTGGGTGGTGACATTGCATTCAAGGGCCTTTCTAACTATGCAGACATGTTCATCAGTTGTTCTAATGTGATGTACGATAGGTCCTCCGGAATAGTCATATCCAATACGGGCATAGTTGGCTCGACTATTGTTATTTGTATTTGATGTAGAAGGGTTTCTAGAACCATGATCCTGCAGTGGTTCTTGTGTATTGTATGATCCGCATTAGAAGAAAAATGTGGTCCACCGAATTCAATGATACAATTTTCAATAAGGTCTTGTACCAGATTTTTCAATTGTCTACAAGAAGAGGTTTTTTGTCCTTTTATTCGGTGATAGCCACAAAATGTGTTATCATCCCACCAAGATAGTTTAAAATGCCCTGGGTCGTATGGTTTGGGGTCCTGAAGTGTGATGACACCATTTTGAAGGAATTTCCTGAGAACTTCTTCAATAGGTTCACCCAAGGGAGTGTATGTACATCCTCTAGGGAATTGTTTGGGTTGCCTAGGCTGCCTTTGAAGTTGATTGTTTTGATTGCCTTGGTTATTCTAATTTTTCTGGACAACATTATCAGCATAGGTTTGTGTCATCATCTATGTGTTTTGTGGTTGTGTTCCTTTTAGAGTAATCATAGGACCCATGGCATTGATAGCCTTAGCATCGACTACACCATCGTTGGTGACATGTTTGTTCTTAACCCAATATTTGTTTTTGTCAACAGAAGGAGGGTTTGCGTTTGTGTTTTTGGGACTTTTTTTTAGTCTTCCTTCAGCTATGAGGGCTTGTTCAACTTGGACACCTCACTCAACTAGATCTACAAAAGTTGTGCAACAATAAACATGCAAGCCATTTTTTCAGTGGGCCCAATAATGTTTGTACCAACATGTTGAATTTTTCCTTTTTAGGTATGTCTATATGACAACGACTTGCTAGGCCCCTCCATTTTTGAAAGAATGGTAAAATTTTTTCACCCGAATCTTCTTGGGTGAGTTTGCATAAGTTGGTGATGGAGGTATCTGTGTCAATGTTGTATGTGTAATTTTTCATGAATTTTTCAGCAAGTTCTTTCCATGACTGTATTCTGGGTTGCAGTGTATAAAACCATTCTAGGGCCGATCCTACAAGACTTTTAGGAAACAGTCGCATTAGATATGTGTGCTCATGAGCAATATCCACACTTTTTATGAACTCTCTGATGTGGTCAAGTGGATTTGTTTTGCCCTTGTATTTATTGAAGTTTGGAGCCACATAACCATGTGGAAATGGTGGCATGTACAAAGTTGTAACAAAAGGATATGGACATAAGTCATATGGCATTTGTGTCTTCTTGTCAGAGGTTTTCATATTTTCCATCTATTTTTGAAGGTCATCCACTCTTGCTAGCAAGGCGTGTACAATGGGATCATTGGTTGCCTGAAAGTACGGTATGTTTTGATTAGGTGTTTGCTGATATTGCCAGTTGTGAGTGGGAATTTGTTGTTGAGTATGAATCTGGGACAAGTATGTGAGAATATGTGACCCAACCATGTTTGTTTGTATTTGAGGTATTTGAAATCCTTGACTCATTTGATTGCCAAAGTTACACATTTGTTGCATCATTTGAGTTCATTTTCCTTGTTGAAAGAATTATCCATGTAGCATGTTGGTGTTTGTTCCTTGGGAGTTTCCATATGGTATGTGGATATTCTATCCTTGTACATGTGAGATATTCATATTTTGTCCTTGCCCATGTGGGATGCTCATATTTTTTCCTTGTCCATGTGGGATTTTTATATTTTGTCCTTGTCCATGTGGGATGTTTAATTACGATGATGTATTAATGTTGTGTTGAAGGCCTTGAATGAAGACTCATTGTGGGTTTCCTCCAAAGGGATTAAATGAGATTCCACCATAAGGATGTGATGAAGATGCCCCCATTGTCATAGATGAATATCCCAACATAGGGTTTGTGGGATTTGCTCCCATTGATGTGGACCCAACAGTTACTCCTATTGTTTGGGATGATGATGTGGACATTGTAGGCATGGACATAGCAGATGTTCCTCCAATAGATGTTGTATTAGTTGAGGTGGACGTGTTTTGACTTGTGGTGCCACTAGATGTCACATTAATGGTGTTAGTAGTTGTAGACACTTAAAAATGACCTAGGCCTGCAAGCTCTATTTTACCACTTTTGTCCTAGCATAATCATGACGTTTAATTATGTCCTTGGTCCACATTCGACTATTAATTAAATAATTTACAATTATTTAATTAATTCATATCTCTTTTATTCTTCAGGGTTATTAAATAAATAAATTATATTTATTTATTCAATACGTCACTAAGGGTCTGTTGTCCTCTTACAATTAAATAAATTTATTAATTTATTTAATTACCTTTATTCATTTATTCTTCTTGATTATTAAATAAATGAATTTCATTTATTTATTTAATATGTCACTAATTCTCATAATTAAATGAATTTATTAATTTATTTAATTATTGATCATATCCTCTAAATTAAATAATTACTTTTAATTATTTAAATTGCCAAATTTAACATTTCCCTCATTTTAAATAAATGAAATTATTTAAAATGATCTCACATTCTTCACTGTCAGTTCATTTTAGTAAATAATTTGAAAATCGATTATTTACTGTCACACAAAATCCATATTTTGAATTAATTTAATTCAAAATGGTAACCTTCTTCCAAAAATCAAGTAATTGGGCAAATTCTTGATATTTCAAATCTGGTTTTCAGTTCAACTCTTATCCTCTTGATTTTTTGAATCTCACAAATCAAACAGTCTTTATCTTCTTGATTTTCGAAAATCTTTATCTTTTGGATTAATTATCTCATTTATTCTCGACCATCGATTCGATCTTCTTAGATGACATCTTGACCACTCATTTAATGATTTTTCCCTATCCCTAATTAGGGATTGTCACATGAAATTTGGACCTCTGATTTTAGGCTTCCGTCAACTTTCAATCTCATCCGTCCATCCAAAATTTTATTTTCTATAAAATGACAATTTTGCTCACATTTTCGACTACTCACGCTCATGCTCATATACTTGTATTTTTATTATTAGTGATTTTTGGAATATTTAATTCTAGTCATAAACATTATACTCATTTTGTCATAGGCATTTAGATTTCATTTGGTCATTCAAATCCTTCAAAGCTTGTTTAGGACTTTGGTATAGTCTTTGTTATCAAGTTGCTCGTACGTTTGATCTAAGGGCAACAATCAGCAAGTTAGAAGGTGCTACGAAGATGAATCATGGAAGCTTCAACGATTGACTGGTATAATTGTTTCTTCTTTTAGTTTTCAATGTACTTCGTAGTTCTTTGGGTTTCTATGCTTTAATATTTGATAATCTAACCTTACGAAATTAACCCTTAGATGGGTTTGTATGGAGTATCGACTACTTTATTTTTCTGTTATGTACATTTTTTTTTGTTTTTTGTCATTTTTGCAGGTATAGGTAAGGAAAGCCACATTTGATTTTTATCGTGCCGCATCTGATGCGTCGTGATGCATTTGAAGGATAAAACAAAGCAATCACTCTAAGGTGCCGCATACGCAGTACGAAACGCCGCCTTCGACATAAATGAGCCGCATCTACCTGTCAGACCGAGACACATTCGCTTTGCTGTGATGCATTTTCCTTGTAAAATTTTTTTCTTCCTTTTTGCATTCTGGTTTTTCTATTTTCTGTCATTCCCTGTTTTGCATTCTTTTTTTTTTTGTTTTCTGTTCTTTTCTGTTTGACATTCTAGTTTTATTTTCTAGCATAGGGTTTTTGTGTTACTAATTTTTGTTTGTGGCATGTGGCGGTTATATTTCATGAGTCCAAGATGATTTAAGCAAACTATTGACTTGTGGTTTTGCAGGTTCGATTGTTGAAGACTCAATTCTAAACATTGTGTTTGTTTTTTATTAGATTACAAAACATTTCTTTTTTGGTGCACTTAAAATAAACATGTCTTATATTTTGTCTGATTGTGTTTGAAAGTGGTAGGTGACTATGCTCTCACCTTGTGAAAACTAGGTGATCACCACTTTATCCTTGTGTAACCCTGATACAATAACCGAAGTATCCTTTCCCCTTGCGCAGTAATGCGATCCTGGGTGTAAGAGAAACAATTATTGCCTCTAGAAATTGGGCCTGCCTAGGGATTTCATCACCCCAACGCGACTCAAACCGGCAATGGAGCTAAAACCACGCTACCCCCGACTGGTATATAAATGTGAATCTTAAGGGAAAACCTAGGATTACGAGTGTGGATGTGTCATACGGACAGAGTAGTACTCCCATAAACCTTGTTGAGCT
>VDFB02075656.1:0-108231 GCA_007258455.2 Sequoia sempervirens | reverse complement strand
AAAGGAAGGTATTGAGGGAGTATGACTTTTATATTAGTGATGATCGCACACATTCTTTAGAGTTCGTGCAAGGTTGCTTCTAGATGTTGTACAATCATTTGGCTCAAAGGGGCATATCATATGATCGGCATATAATATGGTCAAATAACTATGCAGCACAGTTCAAGAATGCGTGCATGTTCTACTGGTTGTGTAGGATGCATCTCACTACACATGTTCAACATATGTGGAACTTTTGTGAGGCCAGACATGGAAAGGGAGAGCATGACGATGTAGGAGCATGCGTGAAAAGAGCATTAGCACGAGAAGAGTTAAAGTATAAAGATAGTGCACAGTTGATAGATGCAAGGTTAATCGTCGAGTGGTGTAATGGTTCGATGGGTCTAGGTAATGAAGGTACGTCTTCAGTTCGTATATTTTTTTGGTTAATGGATGATACTAACATTGCACTATATGAGGATTTTTGTACACTAACAAGATCGAGTGAGTTTTATTCTTTCCTTAGCTCAAATGCAGGTTCATGGAGTATCGATACATGTAAGATGGCATGATTTTGTTCTTCATGTACAATGCAAGCCTAAAATGATTGTGAGTTAGGGGAGTGGGTTGAAAAATGGTTAACAAGTTATCTTAACCCACTTCACATGTATCGCCCTCCGATGGCATTGGAACTAACATGGATGGAATCATCAATCGACTTTGACCATGTATCGGATCTAGTTCAACTAGGTAATATATCTACTTTCTTAGTATTTGAAAATCCATATTGTTATCTTACTTTGTACTATATTCATAATGTTGACTAATTTCAAGAGATATGTCACACATATAAATGCAAGGCATGTTTATGCAGTTATTACAGATGAAGACAACGAAGAGGGTACATACTATTACTTGTGTCGTTGTGCTGAGGCAAAAAATAAATTGGAAGCCCCAATTATAGATGGAGAAAAAATTGAATACCCTATAGGCTCAGTTTTTGTTACTGGAACGTGGCTGAGAAGGTACCCACATAAGAGTGTTAAACATTGGTTATTTGAGAAATTTGACACGCATCATAAGATTCTTCATTACTCAAACCTTGTTGTGGAATCCAATATTCGTTTGAGCAAATATGGGGGTAGACCTTTGAACAAGACCTTGTGGAAGGTTCGTGAGTCTGACCATGAGGCAATACTTGACACAATAAAGAGTAGAGAAAATCCAGATGGTTCATTGGATTAATTTGTAAGTATATGCACAATGGTTCTTATTAATTTATACTTGTATCCACGTTAATTTGGTTGATGCCAATGCTATCATCTTATTTTACTTTGTGTATCTGTATGTAACTAGGTAAACATTGATTGGTGTCCCTTGCATAAAATGCAGATTTATTAGCCATCCAAGAGAATCTCAAGCAGAAAAGCAATGCAACATCCTTATTTTGATGATCTTGACAAATCTCAATTATGATTTTAAGCCATTAAAAAAGTGTGTGTGAAGCTTGATGAGGAAATTTCAAGTTATTCATTTGAATTTAACCTTATCATGACCACCTATGACGTAGACATTATAAGAGCATCTCTAATTTCAATAAATTCTATTCATAAGAGCATAGAAAAGGCGCTGGAAATCTTTTGAAAAATGCCTCAAAGAAATGTGGTCTCATGGTGATGGAATGGCATGATGAATTATGACAAGAAATTGTTGTGGATTGTCATATATCTATCACCATTGAGACCACATTCTTTGAGGGTTTTTTCAAACGCTTTGCTGCCTTTTCTATGCTATTGCTTATTAGTATGCTTTGATAGATTTTTTCCAAGCATCCATAGCTTTTTTGGAAGCACCTATTTTAGGCTTTTAGCCATAGCAACAAGGAAGTGAACTATTTGATAGAATGCATTAGTAAACATGTATGATAAATGTACTATCATAGAGAAGGCAACAAACTGTTTGAAAAAATGCCTCAAAGAAATGTAGTCTCATGGTGATGGAATTCCATTAAAATCCACAACAATTTGCTTGTCATGTGATGCAGAGGGGATGGGACTTTAGTCAAAATGCAAAGTTTCAAGGATTACAATGATGCAATCTCAAACACTCTTTCAGGCACCCTGATGGAGACAAGCCTCAATAGTGCACTTATAACTTAGATGCTTTCCTAATGGACCCAAACCCTTGGAGTGATCTCAAGGAACTCAAAAAAAATTGTCTTGAATGGTTTCAAAGCCCCAAACCTTTGTCTTAGACAAACCTCACTTTTTGCACCTTGACTAGGCTTTTATCCCAACTAGGCTTCTAGCGATGGTTTTTTGACTTTTCACTCAACTTCCCCAAAGGAATCCTAAATATAATGACTGATTCAGATGTGATTCATGATGATACACAACATATCAAATCATTTATGGCACTTGTTCTGGATCAAACCTACCAAAATCTACTGTTTCCTCAAATTTAAGGCCTAATTAGCCCACTTTTTCAAAGCAACCCATCTCTAAACTTATCCCCTAACTATGAAACTTTCAACAGTGTTTTAAAATGTTCCCAAACCAAATATTTTCAAGGTATTAGTCTTCTTTGACACCCTCAACACCCTAAATCACAAAACCCTCAATAAATTGCTCCAAAACTAGGGCCTCTTGAAAACTAGCTTTCCCAACACTTCCAAAACCTTCTCTTGGAATTTTCACCAATAACTCAACATATCTAAACACCTTCAACTCAGAAATATACCCCTTATTAAGGTAGATTTCTTGCTGCTACACTTTAGGCACCATTTTCATGCCCTTTTCCTTGCTAAAACTCTGTGTACACCCAAGAATCACTCTTTCCTACACAATAACTTGTTAGATATGTATAATAAAATTTAGATATGATCCATTTCACAAGTTTTCAGTCACACTCTCCCATGAAATGGATCATTTATTCATGAAGACTCTCAACACTAGTGAAAAATCTATACTTTTTGAGGACAGTCAGCAATATAACACAAGAAACTGATTCCCAACATTATTTAGGTCATTCAAAAGGTTAAATGCATGTAAATAAAAGTTATTAAACCATCAAAATGAGCATGACACCAAAAGGAATCAAAGATTCACAAAAAAACCTCAAGAAAATGCAAAAAGATTGAAGTTTTTATTGATTTTTTGTAGCAGTCTGTACAACACTTGCAATATCAACCAGCCCTCCATACAAATGCTTTCTCCAGGATTATAGACTCATCCTACAACTGTCCCAACTGATTATAATTTATTTTATTACATTATTGTGATTAAAACTCCTAAAACTCACTTTTCCACCCAAAGTTGGATTTCAACAATTTGAATTTCCAACATTGCAATTTATTAACTCCTATTAACTATAAAGCTTCCAAAACTATTGCATATCATCATTCAACCTTATTTAACCTAATTAAAACATCATATACCTATTTAAACTCCTAGAACATCATTGTTCCATTTACAAGTCAATTTGGTCCTATGGTCCTTATCAGGACCCTTAGGACTTTTGATCTTCCTGTTACACTCATCCATGCCAAATGTCATTATAGGCTTCAAAATGCTATAATTGATGCTATGGAAAGGTTTATAGGCCTTCAAAACCCCTGCCATCTCCTGACTCTCCAAATGATCCTCAAGGAGCTTGGGTACTCCTGCACCATCATGGCATTCCACCACCATGAGACCACATTTCTTTTTAGGCATTTTTTTCAAACAAGTTCATTCCCTTGTCTAGGCTATTGCTTACTATTATGCTATGATAGATTTTTTTCTAAGCATCCATAGCTTATTCAAAAGCACCTATTTTAGGCTTTTAGCCATAGCAGCAAGGAAATGAACTGTTTGGCTAAATGCTTTGATAGAAAAGGCTGTGAACTCTTTGAAAAAATGCCTCAAAGAAATGAGGTCTCATGACTTGATGGAATTCCATGACAATCAAAAGCATTTGATTGTCATGGAATTCCATCAAGTCATGAGACCTCATTTCAGCATTTGATTGTCATGGAATTCCATCAAGTCATGAGACCTCATTTCTTTGAGGCATTTTTTCAAAGAGTTCACTACCTTGTCTATGATATTGCTTACTATTATGCTTTTGATAGATTTCTTCCAAGCATCCATAGCTAGTTCGAAAGCACTTGTTTTAGGCTTTCAGCCATAGCAACAAGGCAACACTTGAACTATTTAACAAAATGATTTGGCAGACATGTATGAAAAATGTGGTAGTATAGACAATGCAGTGAATTATTTCATGAGACCTCATTTCTTTGAGGCATTTTTTCAAAGAGTTCACTGCCTTGTCTATGGTATTGCTTACTATTATGCTTTTGATAGATTTCTTCCAAGCATCCATAGCTAGTTCGAAAGCACTTGTTTTAGGCTTTCAGCCATAGCAACAAGGCAACACTTGAACTATTTAACAAAATGATTTGGCAGACATGTATGAAAAATGTGGTAGTATAGACAATGCAGTGAATTATTTGAAAAAATGCCTCAAAGAAATGTGGCCTCATAGAATGCCATGACAACAAATGCAATTGGCAACTGCTTCCTAGTTATTTGTTATGCAATGTGAAGTAATTGCATAACTGCTTAGGTTGACTTTGTAAAAACTATATTGTAATTGAAATTTTGTCATCTATCAGCATCTAGTTATTAGTTATGAAATGTGAAGTAATGCTTTCAGTTTGAAAGATGTGCAATGCAATGTAATCAACGCTATGAATATAAACTACAAAAATCTATTTTTTACTAAGTTACCGGTTCAGTTTTGGGTTCGGGATCGGGTTCAAGAACCCGGTTCACCGGTTCGGAATTTTTTTGGAGTTGGGTTGCTTTTGGGTTAGGTCATACAAAAACATATAAAAATCAGAAATATATACATATTTGCAGCAGTAATCAAGTTTAGAATACACCACCATATTAATAGTCAAATAACATAGCAAAATACACCACCACTTTCATAGTGAAATATTAAAATATTAGTGATCTACTCGAATGTCATGATCCAAAATTATAAATTAAAGTTCAAACATAAAAATGTCAAGTGTTTACAATCAGCCATTATTGATCATTGATCAATCTGAAAAGTGTGAACATTTTTCTGTGTGGAAGGAAAACAAGAAAATAGTGTTACATAATTATTTACATTGTGAAAGAGCCAAAACCTTTTTCTTGCAGATCGTAGAAGAATCTCAGTGATTTTTTGGGTGTCCTTGCCTTGGAACGGAACTATCTTGAGCCATGAATGATTGACTGGGAACTGTGAGAAAGAAATAAGACAAATCACATGCAACTTGTTTTAATTTCTTTCCTTGGGAAAAAGGGTAAAGTTTGCTTTTCAGGGAGAATCCCCTTTAGAGTTTGAACGCATTGATAATTTTCAAGATAGACTTAGCCAAATATGTCGTCTAGGTTTGAAGCTTTTAGGTAAAATGTTTACTTCTTAAAATTTTGTTCAAAATTCAAGATGCAGGCTCTCCTCCCTTAGGGAAGAGAAGGCCTATCAAACCTAACACTCTTATGCAACACTTATTAAGTTCTTGTTGATGTAGTATTAGATGTGAAGTTTCAAAATAGGCTTGGTTATATAAATTCTCATCTCACGACTATCATTGCATCAAATTAAGAATCTTCAATCCTTTATGGTCTAGACAAGAGAAGTATGGAGTAGTGTTCCAATGCTAAAGTCTTATTGTGAATCTCTTTGCTATGAGTGGTTCAAAAATGAGGAATCTGTCTTCTACACCAAATGAGAAATATTCACAATATGTGCTAGGAAGGAATAAGTCCATAAGATCGAGTATGCAAGAACTAAGAATTGCAAAATTGGCTTACATTTGACTTCCAAACACAAAAATTTCACACTTTTTGATGGTCACAAGTAAGTCAAAAAATATGTGCGTAAGTTGTAAAGTATACACTTGAATGCATGTAACTCATATCTATTGAACCATGAATTTATAATTTGTAAATATGGACACCATCGATAAAAAGATTTGTATTAAGCAAATAGCCATGTACGCATACATCAATATATGTCGATATAAGTATAAAATATAGTTACAAAATAGCCATATAGGCTTACGAGAATACCATATAGGCATTCAATGTCAAATATATCCAATAAAAAATATGTACAAAATTGCCATGTAGGCATACAACAAAGGGCTTTGTGCATTCAAAATTCATTTCTCTCCATGCTCTGGTTCAAATACAAATTTTTTTCCCTTTGCTGGGCGATCCGATGGCGATAAGTCTGTCACCCATTTCTGTTGTGCTCGAGGAGTGCTCCTGTTGCTCCTCCTAGTGTTTAGCTTCTGGTGAAGTTTCAATTGTTACAATAAGAATTAAAGACATTAATATATAGAAATTACATTATAAAAATTAATATATTTTACAAAATAATCACTTACGGCCATCTCACAATCACTCTCCTCGATGGAAATATTTGCACGCCAATGCTCATGCGTGCTCAAGCCTTGTATAAACCATCCAAATAGGAATTAAAATACGAATCAATAATGGTTTTATTTTTCACTAGAACTAGTTCATCTATAACAATGAATGTAAATTGAAATTTAGTAATTTACCTCATACCTCCCCTATCAAAGCCATTGAGGATTGTATAGCGGAGGAAACACAAATATCCATTGCCCTCGTAACATTTGATAGTGTTTCTGTAACCAACATCTAAAAATAAAACAACAAATTATTCAATCACAAAAAAGTTACAATAGCGATCCATGTGATGACTTATAATGTATGAAATCTAATGAACAAAATTTTGAGTACAAGTATTAAATAGATATATTTCTGATTATTAGTTATCGAATTTGAAGTAATGCTTTTGATTTGAATGATCCATGTAATGCAACGTAAGGTCAACAATATGAATATAAACTACACAAATCTATTAAACTTAGAATTCATTAATTAAGTTCTCTTTAAATTCTATATTACCTCTATGAATGTTTGATCAAATCTATTGGCATTCGGAGGTGTTTCCTTGAAATCTCCAACAGTACCCTGTTCAACATCCAAAATCACATATTAAAATACCATTCGTAAAAAAATGCTATTAACACATGTAATAAATTTATAATTGTTTACTAACTTTACATACCCCACCAATAGGTGTACTACAAAAATAAGTAGGTGGATGACTGGTGTATCCAGTCTCTACACTGTAATCCTGCAATTTTATTAAAATAATAAAACTAAATTAGTTAATCTTACATTTCACAATTGAAATTTAATAAATTAAATTCAATGAACATGCTGAATTTTACCTGAGTGTCAATGCCATATGCATCATGCAAAATGTTAGCCGTCCTCTCCATCCCCGTAGATGCATATGGATCAGGCGTAGTAGCATATGGATCCTGTGTAGCACCCTCTTGAGTGCCGGTAGGGTCATACGAACAAGTCACCCTGCAAGATTGACACACATGGGTTCAAAGGCCACCACCGAAGACTCCCCTGGATGGTGTTGTACAATAGGGCTAGTGTGATGGATGACACTCCGGTCAAAGTTGTGATCACCTCAATGTCTCTATGTTGGCACTCTCCTTCACAACAACACACGCGAGGTGGCCTAGAGTCGTCTCCCTTGCGCATAGGATCTGCTGGCACCGGGCCTATCTGAGCTAACCCCCACCTCCCTAGAACTCCCTCATATCAAAATAATTTTGGATTTGGTTCAATACAAACTCAGCAGTATAGTTTCCTAAGAAAATATTGGGGACTTCACAATTATTGCACGTGGGTAATCAAAGACCATATACCATCTTTCATAAAAATGGTTCTTAATATCTTGGTGGTGGCACCAATGAATAGGAAACCTCTTTGCATTGAGGGTAAGATTTTGATTTGTTTTAGGGTCAGTGAATAGAGAGCACAAATCACCTTTAGTAATTTTTAAATCTTTTACTTGTTTATATGATAATTTGTCTACATAATATGCCCTAGCTGTCTACCTTCTATCTTGCTATTCAGATATTTGTTGGGTGATTGCATCTACATTTTTTGACATGTCTTTCAATGAATTTGCTAGAACCATTCTTTCTGTGGTTGAAGCATTTGGATCACTCAACCTACTGATAAGATCCTCAAGTTGTTTTCTATTGTTCTCAATTTCACTCAAATTTTCTTGAGTGCCAGGAGGGATTGAGAGAATGGTGGGGGAGGTTGATTTTGTTGTTGAGGATTTTGCTGTTGAGGATTTACCTCCTCTTCTTGTTGAGGATTTGCAATATTTCCTACAAATTTAAAAAAAAACAATCAAATCTAACCTAAAACAAAAAAAATAAATTTCAAACTAACAAATTCAAAACAAATAGTAAACAATACTTACCTCATGCATCTCTTCATCATCGTGGTGCCATATTTGCAGCAAAAAATCCAACTGTTCTTGATGAAATTTACAGAAGTCCTTCCTCATAGAACGTGAGCACGAAATTGAGGGTTTTTGGCCACAGGCAGAGTGAGAAATAGTGAAAAGCAAATGATACACATTTCACTTTTTTTTCTTTTAAAATCACATAACGTGTTCGCGTTATAACGCGAGCGCGTTATGTGTTTCCCCATTTTTTCCCATTTGGCCACAAAAGTGCGATCAACTTCGTGCACTCGCCCATAAATTATGCTTTAATTTGAATTTAATAAGTAATTATTATTCATTTTCTATTCAAATTATGACTAAATTCATAATTGATAGGTTGATTGAAAAACATCTATAGCTTTCAAACGGTATCACATTTTTTGAATCCAAAACATTTGTCACATTCTATGCTTCACATACTATAGGATTAAAAAAAGAAAAATTGAATTTCATGAAGTTTTGACCAGTTAAGGTGGTCAGACATACAATTTTTTATATTTTTTAAAAAGTTGTAATAAAAAATTCATAATTAATTATTTACTTGAAAAAATTACAAAAAAATATGCATCACATCGGGCATGAGTCGTCTACTTATATATAAAATATTATAAAAATAATTATCATTTTATTGTGGTTAGGGTGGTCGAAAGACACCTACTTCTTATTTTTTCCTAAAATTTAAGTACCATTGCATTGAAATTTCAAATTTTCACCAAATAGATTTTTTTTAAACAAACCTAGTAGTTTAGAAACTACATTCAATTTTCTATAGATTCTATTCTTACATATTTTTGAAATAATATAGATAACTTATTCAAATTTTTATGTCAAGTTGCCTAACTTTGATTTTTCTAAATTTTTTGCCGCTTAAGGGCCTATTGTTTCCATGATGATCCTACACATACCCAAATACTAAAATGAGAATTAATATGCATAATCTCCTCCACCATACTTTCATAGATAACAGAATTAAAAGTAAGTGTGTGTTTTGTTTTCTAGCTATTATTGTTCATCCATATACATTGTAGGAAGATAGTTTTGTTATGTATGCTTTGAAATAGAAAAAAAAATAGTCAATATTGCTGAAGTGTAGTTTTTAGCAACAACTCTATGTCTATGTTGTAAGGTTTAATCATTGTATGTTTAATCCTATTTGCCCTATTATCACTTTTACTTTCAATTATCAGTTTGCACGATTCTGTGAATCAATATTTGTCATTTTGTTGGGTTCCAAATGTGCAATCTCTAAATCACTGCTTTTGTGAAGCCATATTAGGACATTATCTTTCAGACAATGCATCAACAAATAATGAAGTTGGTTATTACAACATAGGAAACATGGCAGTACAAAATTGAAACTCATCAAGATACTCCACGACCTGGTCATTTTCCACATGCAAGGTAATTTTGAATATTAGCTGGAATATGTATTATTCATAGACTAATGTTAATTTGTACTAATTTTTCAGCTAAATTCAGCTAAACTAACCAATTTTATTTTTCCTTATTGCTACTGTTAAATTTTGGATTTAATCTAAATTTCAGTTGTACTGAATTTCAGTTAAACTAACCAATTTTATTTTTCCTTATTGAAGCTTTATGCTGGCAATTTTGTTACATTGCACAAAAAATGCAATAAAAAAAAGACCTGACAATTTCCAGTCATATATTATTTTGTCGGTGTATTCCTTGCACCTACTTCTAGTGCAAGTGCTAGTGTAAGATTAAATAAAATCATTTTTAATGTGATAAAAAAGGGGTTCCTTTTGAAGAGTTTATATCATTTATGAGTTCACTTTTATTATCTGATATGGGAGCATGAGTATGTACTAATATCTTTACTTATCATATTTTTCTGTATCTAGAACTTGCTAGATTTCAGTTAAACTAACTAATTTTATTTTTCCTTATTGAAGCTTTATGCTGGCAATTTTGTTACATTGCACAAAAAATGCAATAAAAAAAAGACCTGACAATTTCCAGTCATATATTATTTTATCGGTGTATTCCTTGCACCTACTTCTAGTGCAAGTGCTAGTGTAAGATTAAATAAAATCATTTTTAGTGTGATAAAAAGAGGGGTTTCTTTTGAAGAGTTTATATCATTTATGAGTTCACTTTTATTATCTGATATGGGAGCATGAGTATGTACTAATATCTTTACTTATCATATTTTTCTATATCTAAAACTTGCTAGATAGCATAGTCAATAAAAATATCACCACCTTACCAATCATGTCAATCAATTGAACTACAACCTATTGATTTTGTAAAAACTTTAACAAATATTTTGTTTTTAAACTGAATTTATTTTAAATTTCTAATATTTAAGAATTCATTGAACAATATATAACAATTCTATTTATTTATTTTGTTATAAAAATTATTATTATAAATTATTAGACTAATAGTGAAGATCAAATGATTAATATATGTTTAAGGGTTGGGCTTTCTCTTTACTTGCATCAACAAAGTTGGAATTTCTAACAAGGATGATTATCAGTATAAGGTTGTTGATGGTACCTGCAACCAATAGTTGGTTGTTCATGTTAACTTAAGCATTAAGACTCTTCAATCGTCTATTTTATATTTTTTATATATATATATATATTAAATGATAATATGAGCACTTTCAGTGTGATTTGAGTTAGGCAGAGTTAAATAGTTGACTTCATTTTTAGCTTGCACATATTGTGTTAATGTGAGTAGTTCAAATTTGCAAACAAAATCTATTAGCACACTGGTCTAGCAAGGGTTTAGAGTACGAAGTCACCCAAACGTTATACTTTCAACATGAAGATTCAAATCCATGAGTCTATAATAGATGAATAGAAAATTGAACCCTTATACCTAAATGAACAATCCCAAAAACTAATTCTATTTTATTTTTAATATATATTTTTATAATATTTATTTGAGTTTTTCAAACACCTTAAATAGAGAAGAAATATATTAAATATGAATATTTCATTGCAACAAGTGGAACATCTGCCAAGTGTGGATGGAAATTCAATTAAGACAGTTGTATCACATCAACCAGTTAGTGTGGTCATTGAAGCTAGTGGGAAGGATTTTGGTGCCTACAAATTAGTAAGTTTCTTATATGTTAATTCAAATTCTTTGTATAATCTATCCAATTTTTAGTTGATGTTTAATAGATTTTTTCCATGCTTTGGAGAATAGGGTACATTCATTGGTACGTGCAAAAAAAATATGGATCATGATGTGAATAGAGTTGGTTATGCTTTAGAAGCTGGTAATGTGGAAGGTCCAGAACATCATATGTGACAAAGATATGATCAAATTAGAATTACAGCCAAATTATTAAGAGGGTAGGTTGGTTCATAGACATTTTAATAATCCTTTGCACCTATCTAAAATATCTCCAAATACTGGTGTTGTACTTGAAATTAATTATACTCAAGTGATTAGATTACCTTTTTGTTTATAGAGATATAGTTCTATTTTAGATTCTGATTGGTATTTTATTATACATTTATTTCAATTAATTTAAATATAAAAACAAAATTTTGAATGAATTTTTAAAATAAAAAATATATAAATCATTTAAATTTATTTTATAAATTGTATCATTGTCTTTTGTTTTAGCAATGGAAAATATACGTACTTGAAAATATAAGCAATTCAATGGAAAGGACAAGTTTATAACTATTGTGTGTTTATCATGGAATTATAGAAATGTCCTAGTGTGAGAAAATATGTAGATCTTGATGGCTAATAAAATTAAAAAGATAAGAGTATAGGTGCATGTGACATATACTAAGATAATATATGCATTTCTATGTATAAGGGTAAGGTAGGTGCTAGGAGTATGGAAATGTGTGTATACGGAGGGATAAAACGATATTTTTATTAGACCATATCTCTATAGAGTCACATATTTTATTGGTATTTATAAGTGTCATACATTTTCATCAAAAGGATCACAAAAAAAATGGCATAAAAAAAAAATGATACTCCACTATTTGGCCATTTTCCACATGTAAGGTAATTTTCAATTTAGGCTAGAATATGTATTATTTATAAAAATAAATGGCATAAAAAAATTATGATTATATTTTGCCATGCAACTTTGAGTTATATGTACATATTTAATGATCATGGTTTGGAAATTAAATTTGCATACCCTTATTATAGTTTTTCTTCCATTTTATCCCCTCTCCCATGTGTGTATTTTGTGTCATTTAGCTTATGTTCCCAAACTTTGTTGATACCTATCCTTGTTTACCCATTTCTAATGTTGTTCCTACTCATTTTTTAAGCTCACTAAGTGTTAATTTATATTAAATTATTATCCTCTTTCAAGGTTCTAAGACATCATGTAACTTTACCTTTGTCTTTGACCACTTTGTCCCCTTTTTATACCTTAAATTAATATTCCCAACTCTATCCCATGTGTATATCTTAACTCCACCTCCCTAAAACATGTTTAAGCAAACAAATAACTAATGTGTACATCTACCTTATGATGACCACTATTGAGCCGAAGCTATTTTATGAAATTGAGCTTATTTATTTTCATGGACATTATCATTAGCTTACCACATAATAGGTCAACCATGACTTTTCATCCTTTAATTCTTTTAGATAATAGGTAATTAATTATTAAGGATAATAATTCAAGAACATTCTATGGTTTAAGAGAAATATTGCATCAACACAAATATTTTCTTTTACTTGTGTATTATATTTCTAGGTTTTTATTATATTCAAGTAACCTTTTAGTCACTAAATATCCCATTTCATTTAACTTTAATGACATATCTAACCTTGCAAGAGATATATGTTATACATTATAATATCCTATAGTTTCTTATTCACTTTCTCAAATTTTATCATCATCATGGGTATATCAATTAGTCTCCAAATATTTATACTTTGAAGAAGTTTAGACCTAGTACACTATGAATTGGTTGCAATAGCTCTTTGAGGTTTGCAAAAGCAAAGGAGTAAAAAGAAATGTATGTTGGACCCAAGAGTGCTTATGGTGTGCATCCCATGAAGATCAATTATCATTGAATTTGATTTATGTGTACACATCCTTGTAACATTGAGAATTATGCCACCTTTGGCTAACTAAGATCATTCTTAAGATAAAGCATATTTTATATATCACATTAAAATGAATAGAAACTTCTAGATAAAGTAGGATGAAGTTGGGAATGAGATTATATTCCAATATCCTTTGAATTATATAATTGACACACTCTAATCAAATAGTTAAGGACAAATAAATTGGAAGCCCATTGTGATAGATTGAATTTTGTTGTGATTATAATAAAATAAATATATATTTAGTTAGTGTGATGATAGGATAATCCTTCATAGACCTTCTACCCATTATTACATTAGTTGGAAGAGAAAAAATATTTCATCTAGATTTAAAGAATTAGCTGAACAATCAAGAAAGAGAACACTTGATTCATGAGTCATGATGCTATATTCACATTTGAAGTACGTTAAAACTAAATTATTTTAAAATTGTAATATTGATATGAAATGAAAATAGAGGCTCTGCAACTTTTCAGTAGTCTGAGAAGGCTTCCCGTGCTGCTGTGGGACCCTCCTCCACATTGCTTTCTACCTGTTTGGCAGTGTTCACTCTGTGGCCTTGCTCGTAATTCCACCTGGCTCTTGTGGTTACTTGCATGTATCTAGTGATATGAATCCCCCCGAAGTGCATTTAAATGGGAATAAAGAAGAAGCCAATGCAAATCCTCGGCCAAAGGTTGCGATGGCAGAGAGGGACTAGGTAAGCACCCCCTATCCTCTCCCAAAAAGGGTACTCTCATTCCGAACAAGGCATTAGAGAATGCTTTTTTAGGGTGAAGATAATAAACTAATTAAAAATGCAAAAAAAAATTTAAGGTTTTGGCGAGGAAGTATTTAGATGAATGGTTCTATAATGTGTGGTGTGAAAATCTAGGGTTCCATTTCTATTTCGTAGAATGGTACAAACAACCCTATTTTTTATTTTCTTTAATAACCTTAAAATTGAAGAAGAGGTTATTAAGAAGTAGTTTGGCAAGTTGGGCATTCCATGTTTTGTGGGCTGGAATGGACACCGGATGCAATGAATGATGAAGTTTTGGCCCTCTCATGCCTCAAGTGGATTGCCATCAAACAAACACCACAAAGATTATGGAATTTCATACCGCTCCTATTGGAGCCTTATGGGAAAGTAATTAGGGTCGACCGATGATACCAAATCTGCATTGCCTCACTCTGATGTGAGAGCCCTGGAGTCAATATCCCGAAGCGTTGACATTCGTAATGAAGTTGAAATCAAAACCAAACTAGGTACATTTACTTGTGCCCTCAAAATCCTAGGGGGTTTAAATGGTTATTACCTATGTCAAAAAGAAGGCGACATCAAAAGAAATTGCCTTTTATTTAGGAGGAAAAATATCGGCAATACTATGTTAAGGAAAAATGTAAACTTCTCCTCAAATTCCATCAAAGAAGATAATACAGACAAGAAAAATTTAGCAAGGGTGCCAAGTGCTCAAGCTGCTCCAAGTGAAAACTCAAACTTGCCCCCTCCAACCTTGGAAAATCCGAAGATAACAATAATAACAATTTAAATCTGGAAAAAATATTTTCCGCCAAAGACTCCAATACTACTAACATAAATGCTAAATAATTTCAATCTTTAATGGAAAAACTCCATAAACCCTTGCCAGAGAATGAAGGTCAATGTACAAAAAATGATAATAAGGAAATAAATAATATCCTATCTTCTCCAGAAAATGCTCAACCAAGCATTGAGAAATGGAATGCACAACAATTGGCTCTACACAAAATTAGACAAAACCCAACCCAAAGAGGCATATAAGGAAGAATGAACCAAAATATTGAAAGTAAAACAAAGAAACTAGCTGCCTATAATTCTAAAACACTCAGAATTTTAAAGGTGGATGACACAATAGATGGTACCTCAGGAAATGAGAAAATAGTAGATACCTTAGTTGGAAAACAATCACCCTCACAAGTCAAAAGGCTTGTAAGTGAATTTGAGGGGCAAAGCTCCACCACTCCTCTTGTTGATGTTGGCCAGTTAGGAATTATGGCCAACAAAAAATTAGATAAACCTAACACATTTGAAGGGTTCCAAGTAGTGCCTCCCTCGCCTTATCTACTTTTTACTTAATGAATGGTAATGAGAGGGTTGGGGAAATCATGATTTAGGACATCCACCCAAAACAAGGCCTATAGGATTGTTCAGGCCTACAGGATGAAGCATTGTGTACTCTCAAGCTTGATGAAGTGGCACCTCCAAGATGTTTGAAAGCTTGTTATGGGATAGAATCTATAGATGATATGGGATGATATAACACAAAGGATACCACAAATGGGGAAGAGGCCCCATGGAATTAGTAGTGAAGAAAACTAGGAGATTTAGGAGGAAGAAAGGAATGGGGATAGAAGGGACCTTGGGTAAGGGTGGTCTCCAACCAATGAAGGAAAAAAGGAAAAAGAATAGTGGAATTATCCTTGTACCCACTGTGAAAAGAGTAGATATAGAAAATAAGCTACCCAAGTGCTTTGATAACTTTAAGAGTGAAAAAGAGTGCCCCCCTTCCCCCAATAATCAATTGAATGGAAATTAAATGTGTCTCATGGAATGTAAGGGGATTGGAATCCGAAAGCATGTGGTGAGAAGGTTCCTAAATCAAAGGAAAGAGAAAGATGTAGTTCTCCCCCAAGAAGTGAAAGTAGTTGAGTTTGCATTGGCAACAACCCTCAAACTAATTTGGGGCGAAGCCTCACAATTTTCCACCAAACACGAGAGAGGGAATGAAGGCTCTGCCATCCTACTAGCCAAGAAATGGGCTCAGTTTTTAATTGACTCTGGGGTATCCCCTTCCAATAAAGTGGTGTGGGTCATCCTTCAAAAGGACTCTAAATTTTTTATTTGTTCCATATATGCCCTAAATGATTACAAAGATAGAGCACTCCTATGGAATTGGCTCTACAATTGCAAGACATCCCTTGATTCTTAGGGGGAGACTTCAACCTTATAGAGAGAAGTGAAGATAAATGGGGAGGTTTGGACCTAGACTGGAAGGGAAATGGAAAGTTCTTTTGGCAAAGGATGAAGTCCAAGCTATAATAGAAGATCCAATTGAAGGACAAAAAAAGGGAATGCTTTGGCATCTGGTTCACTTGGTGCAACTCTCCAAATGGGGGAAGAAGAATCTACTATAGGTTGGACAAATTCTATTTGAATAAGGACTTCTTCTCAATCTTTCCAATAAGGGAAGGTTGTAAATTGGAGGTAATTCCATACACCCTCTCTGACCACCATCTTATCAAGGTGAGACTCTACCTTAAAACTAGAAAAGAAAGAATAAAAGGGTCTAGTGAGGGGTTCATGATCAACATTAGACTCCTTAAATATATGTGTATTTTAAGTGTGTTATTGATTCTTTGAGAGCAATCAACAAATGGATGTACAAAGACTCAATTGAATGTGAAAGGTGGGAGTTGAATGTGAAAGGTTGGAAGACTCTCTTCCAGACTATAGGTAAGCAAAGAGCAACAGATAAGATCAGGGAGGAAAATAATGCAGATCAAGGTGGATAACTTCAACACAAACTCAAAAAATCAAACTTTGCATTCCTAGAAGATAACTTGGTGGGATTTTCCTCACAAGCCTTCAATCTTTAAAGTCTAAAACATGGGGGCAACAAATTGAGTTTTTTGGCCATAAATTTCAATGAAAACAGGATCTCCAAAATGTAAAGACAGTTCTAGATTCTCATTTTAGATTTATACAACATATCTCAAAATCAGGGTAGGTTACTTTGTACAAAATCCTTAAAAAATGGACTATCCTTCTGCCAGTTAAGCCTAAAACATGAAAAATCAAACCTAGGGCATTATCAAAACACATGCAAACCTCAATATGGAACCCTACAATTTTGGAACATGGTAATATAAAACATTTAAGACTCCCATACAAAAGAATATAATTATTCATTGTGGAAACCATGAGAAATCATATTTTGAGAGTTACTAGTTACCTTGCCTCGGGTTTATGACAAATTTGAATTTTTTTTCCAAAATTGCAATATCTCTCCCCAAACTCAATAAAAATTGATGAGAACAAGTGAATTATAAAGTATATTCACATGTATTGCAATACCAATTGGCCTAAGATCAAGATATGGAAAATCAAATTCATATCATGTGCTGCAATAGTCCAGTTACCAAAAAAATTTGGAATTGGAAATCACCAATTTGATCATAACTTACAAAAAAATTAAAGAAAATCAACCAACCAATTGAAAATGAAAGCTAAGACAATCCTCTATCACACCCAATCATGTGAAGATCATGAAAATTCTATACAGTGTCATACTAGTACATCAAAGAACAATTTTGCAACATTCAAATTTTTAGAAAACAAAGGAATTTTATTGCTTAAACTTCAAAATTGTAACCACCAACCTTGGTTTCAACCTCCCCAAGGCTATTTAAACATGTACCAACCATTTACAACTTATTTTCAAACTACAACCATTCTAGTTCCTTCATTTACGCGATGTGACTTTTCAAATTCCACAATTTGCAACATTTTAGACAATATTGGCAACTTTTAAAACCTATAGCAACTTTTACATTTTTGACAACTTGACCCCACCTATCCTCCTAAGACATCATCTAGAACCTTACAAACATAAATATGATCCAAAAGGACCTTATTACATAATATAGACACAAAACCAAAACAATGACAAAACCAAAATCTCATGGGTGCTCTTGCACCATACTCCTAGACAAAGAAAAGATTCAAGCTCTACTTGAATACAAGGTAGCAACTTGATAAGAAGGTATAAAATCCATTGCTTGTTTTACATATGAACTTCTTTCAAACAATGTCATAGTGGCTTCATCTTCACTTGAAGTTTCTTGAACATGTGGCATAGGTAGGTGAACTTGGAACAAAACAAATAACAACCTTGATTAGCTTGCTTCTCACACTCTTTTAGTGACCTTCTCAACATAGTAACATCTGATTGAAGTAACTTGGTCTACAAATTCACTATAGCAACTTGATCTTCCCCATCAACATCTCTCTCTTGCTCAACTTTATCATTAAAATCAAATTCACTTTCTTCAAACAACTATAAATGATGGATCCTTTGCATTGGAATTAAGAAATGTGAAAACTCATCCACAACTATGTCTACATTATATTTCAATGCCTCCTAAAATTCCCAAGGAAACTCTTCAATGCTTGTTAATTTCAAAACAGTCCTAGGTTTGCTTACCATTGCATTGCTTACCTTTTCCTATCCCAAATGGTTTTTTCTCTTCCTTCATCAACAAAGATTTTTCAATGTCTGGTGTTGCTACCGCCTCTTGTCTTCTTCTCTTTTGAATGATCTCCTTGATAGGCCATTTGAGCTTCTTTCTTATTAGAAAATGGCAACCACTTGCTTGTTTTTCTATCTCAAGAAGTTTTTGCATCTCAAGTTCCATTCTTTCTTGCATCTTTTCTTGGATTTCTTGCATTTTATCTAAGGCTTGTGTCAAGTCTATTATCTCTTTCTGAATATTTAATTGTTCTTCTTTCTCATTTTCCTTCTTCATCTCACTTTTCTCTTTTCTTCTCGCTTGTTTCTTGCTTGGTGTGTCCTTACTCTACAAGTCTTCACAGACTATTCTCCTCAACACATCCATTCTTCTTTCTCAATCAAGTCTATTTCACTTTTTTTCTTCTTTTCTTCGTGATACCCCACCTAGGTTTCCTCCTTTCTTTATTGCCTAGTCTTTTGGCATCCAGGTTCTTGCTTCAACTTGCAAAAAGATGACACGTAAACTCCAAAAACTTATCTTGCCCAAATATTTAGGCTTTGATACCAATTTTATGTAGAACAAGGTGAATAACTTCAACACAAACTCAAAAAATCAAACTTTGCAATCTTAGAACATAACTTGGTGGGTTTTTCCTCACAAGCTTTCAATCTTTAAAGCCTAAAACATGGGGGAAAAAAATTGAGTTTTTTGGCCATAACTTTCAGTGTAGACATGATCTCCAAAATGTAAAGACAATTCTAATACCCATTTTGGCTTTATACAGTATATCTCAAAATCAGGGTAGGTTACTTTGTACAAAATCCTTAAAAAATTGACTGTCCTTCTACCAATTAAGCCTCAAACATGAAAAATCAAACCTAGGGCATCATCAAAACATGTGCAAACCTCAATACAGAACTTTGAAACTTTGAAGCATGGTAATATACAAAATTTCAGACTCCCACACAAAAAATTAGAATTTTCCATTGTGGAAACCATGAGAAATCATATTTTGAAAGTCACTAGTTTCCTTGCCTAGGGTTTATGACAGTTTTGAAATGTTTTTGCCAAAATTGCAATCTCTCTCCAAACTCAACAAAAATCTATGATACCAAGTGTATTAGAAATTTTATTCACATTTCTTTCAATCTTAATTGGTCTGAGATAGAGATATGGAAAATAAAATTTGTACCATGTGTTGCAATAGGCTGGTTACCAAAAAATCTTGAAGTGGCAGTCACCAATTTGATCACAACTTACATAAAACTTAATGAAAATAAACTAAACCAATTTAAAATGAAAGATAACTCAATCCTATATCACACCCAATAATGTAAAGATCATGAAAATTCCATACAACATCGTACTTCATCAAAGAATAGTGTTGCAACATTCATATTTTTAGAAAACAAAGGAATTTTATTGCTTAAACCTCAAAATTGTAACCACCAACCTTGGTTTCAACCTTCCCGAGGCTATTTAAACATGTACCAACCATTTACAACTGATTTCAAACTACAAACATTCTAATTCCTTCATTTACCCCATGCGACTCTTCAAATTCCACAATTTGCAACATATTAGACAATATTGACAACTTTTAAAACCTATAGCAACTTTTACTTTTTTGACAACTTGAACACACCTATCCTCCTAAGGCCTCATATAGACCCTTACAAACATAAAGATGATCCAAAAGGACCTTATTACATAAGAGAGACACAAAACCAAAACAATGAAAAAACCAAAATCTCATGGGTGCTCCTGCACCAAAAAAAATACTACAGGAAAAACTACTTAATGCTGAAATCTTCTTGCAAAAGTCACCCAATGATGAATGTCTGAATAACCAAGTGGCTTGGCTATAGATTCCTTGAGAAGAATTCAAGTTGTTAAACTAAAATGGCTAAGGGTAAGGTCCGAATTGAATTGGTTAGAAAATGGGGATAAAGGTTCCAAATTTTTCTTTAAATTCATTAAGGAGAGACATATAAGAGGGTAGATTGAAAAAGTTTGGGCTGATGGCATGATCCTAATAGCAAAAAAAGATATAATGAAGAAATTATTTCAGTTCTACAAGGTCCTATTCACCTTTTATGGGGAGAAGGAGGGTAGCAACATGGCAAGGAACCACCTGAAGCACATTATCCCAAAAAAAATCAACGAGGTGGATGCAAAAGACCTAAGAAAAAACATTTCAAAAGGAGAGATTAAACAAGCTATCTTGTCACTCAAAAATAACAAAACCCTTGGAATTGATGGACTCCCTACAAAATTTTACAAGGTTTTCATTAAGTGGATTTTCGATGATTTGTACACAATTTACAATGAAGCCCTAGAAAAAGGTTCACTGGGAAAAAATATCAACAAGGGGGTCATCAAGTTGCTTCCCAAGGAAGGTGACCAGACATTGATTAAAAAATAGAGGCCAATTACCCTCCTTAATGTCTCTTACAAAATATTGGCCAAATTACTAGCAAATATACTATCAAGCATACTGCCTTCCTTTATCAACAATTCTCAAACTGGCTTCATAAAAGGCAAATATATTATAGAGAAGTTGATTACCAGTCGGGAGGCCATGGAATGGGCAAGAAAAACTAAACAAGAAACATCAATGCTTCTACTAGATTTTGAAAAATCATACGATAAAGTTGAATGGGCATATGTGTTGATGGTTTTGGAGGCCTTTGGATTTCCAAATACCTTCTGTGTTATGGTTAAAACATTTTTCAATAATGTAGTGGAAACTAGATGTTAATGGAACCCTCATCGAAGAAATCACCTTGGGGAGATCCATAAGGCAGGGTTGCCCATTGGCCCCTGCACTATTTGCAATAGCCTTAGAAGCTCTACATTACCTATTAAGGGACAATTGGTGCTCTCTAATTTTTAAAGGTATCACTCTCCTAGACAACAATGAACTACTCAACACTCAATTCACTGATAACACGACTATATTTGTTCAGTTGGAAGAAAGTAATATGGTTAACCTCATGGATAAATTACAAACCTTCTGTCAAGCGTCAAGTGCCAAGACTGCTCTTTCCAAATCCTCTTTGCTTGGTTACAAAGTGCACCTCCTGAATGGTTAAGGAACTTCAATCTGTAATGGGGAGGCCCCCATAAGCTTGTAAGGTACCTTGGCATCTCCTTTTCCATTGAACCTAACTTGAAGGAAATGTGGAGTTGGATTAAGGAAAAAAATGAAAACAAAATAGATAAGTGGAACAAGGAATACTTAACCTTGGCTGGTAGACTACAAATCTACCAAAAGATACTTCCATCCTACTCCATTTACTTTGCCCCAATTTTTTTTTAGCTGCTATCAAATCAATGATATACAAAAGAGAATAAGGAAGTTCTTGTGGTCAGATGGAAAAGGGAATAGGAAGAGACACTTTGTAAAATGGGAATGGTGCACCATTACAAAATCAAGAACAGGTTTAGGACTTAAAGATCTAACGCTACAAGGAATTGCTCTGGCCTTCAAATGAATCTTAGGTTCCCTAGAGGGAGATGAACCCTAGAAGGTCTTTATCAAGCAAAACATAATGAATTCAGTGCCAAAATAGGGTAATTAAAATTGGAAGCTCATCCCAATGTGTGATATTCTTAGTAGTTCCCACCTATATCCTCTATAGGTTCTAGTGTTTTTAGAACTATTTGGAAGGCTTGGGAAATGGTTAAGAAAAACATTACCAACTACCACTTCATCAAGAATGAGAATAGAACCATTATGGGACATAGGTCCGTATGGTGGAACCTAAAACATAAGGAAAGACAATTAGCCTAAATTCAAGGCTGCTTAGCTAGAGCATGGGCCTAGAAAGGAATCAAGTACTTTAATGACATCCTTAAGGACAATTTTTTAAAAATTTGGGATGAATTATGTTTGGAATTCAACCTCCCTCCAAGTAATTGGAGAACTTATACAATGTTGAAAGAAGCTTGTAAAATTATATAATTTCTAGTAGAACACTCAACTAATAGCAAGGAATATTTGGATTACCATTGGATTAATGGTAAACCACTACATAAAATTAATGTTAAAATGATCTATTTATCCCTAATTGAACAAACTAATATCACAAAACATGTGAACTGGGTATGGGGTGTCAACTTCAATAATAAGCAATGGAATTTTTTTTTTGAGAAGAATTGGAATCAGTAACTAGAACCCAAAAAAGCATGTTTTAGATGGATTTTACTACTGCAGAGGCTTCCTTTTAAATTTAAGTAGAATGATATTGACTTCTGTAACCTGTGTAGGGTTCCAAAATCTATTAACCATATTTTCTTTGAATGCACTTTTTCTAGTGAAATTTGGAAACTATTTTGTAATGAAATGAATACAGGGAAAAATGACAATAAGCCTTGCCCTGTAAAGAATCTACTTAAAGTTGATAGAAAAATGGATCAAAATTGTTCACTTTTCTCTTTATGTTTATCCATTGAAATACTTTGGACCATTTGGAAAGCCTAGAATGCTGATAAATTTGATGGGAGATGGAGAGTGCTTACTGAGTCTTATAAAAGACCCACTCTTTACAATATTGCTATGTAAGTCTACATCACTATTCAGATCTCTAAGGACAAACTTTGGAGGTTTTTGGAAAGTAAGAAGGTTGAAAGTAATTTCTAGGAGGTTCACCTGGGATGTGAAGTGTTTCTAAAGGCTCTCAAGGAATTCAAGAAAGAACTCAAACAAAAAAAAATAGCAGAGATGATAAAGTGCCAGGTAGAAGGGGAAAAATTAAGGAATAACAACAAAAGAGCAAGAGGTGTGGTCATACATGGAAGGTGGGGCAGCCCAACACTAAGGTCTTCCTACATGCACCAAAGGAATTTCAAAAGGTTTTTAAGGAAAATATCTTAACAAAAGGAACCAACATTGAAAGCCAAGGTATGCATAGAATAGAAGACTTTATAGTTAAAGAAACAACTACAACACAATCTCTTTTGGCCTTGAAGGACTGGGCAAAAGGATCCATGGAAAGGGGACTCTATTGTTGTTTAGTTTTGTATGTATTGACAATACATATTCATCTTTTTTGGCATATTGTATAAAGTAGAACTCTTGTTATGTAATTTTGTTTCTTTTTGTAAAGAAATCTAATGTAAATTACAGTCCAAACAATGTAAATTGTAAATAGCAGTCCATACAATGTAAAATGTAAAAGGCAGTAGGGAGAAACAAGCACTATGTAAAGGGAAACTAAAAGGTATGAGGAAAATTATAGAATGTAAAGGGGCAACAAATACTGGCTACATGGCATACAGTAGTACTGTGGGCCAATGATACTATGTAAAGTTTATAATGTTCTCACTATCTCTAATACAAAAGAAAAAACTCTAATATTTAAGAATTCATTGGATAATATTTAACAATTCTATTTATTTTTTTGTTATCAAAATTATTATTATAAAGATAAATTATCAGACTAATAGTGAAGATCAAATAATTGATATATTTTTTTAAGGGTTGGGTTTGCTGAAAATTAAGGTGAAGAAAGCTTGCAATATGAACTTAAATGTGTGAATGCAAATATGAAATATGTAGATTAACCTTTAGCCTTAGTGTGAAGAAATAATGAGAGAGAGAGAGATAGAAAAACATAACACATGCAACAAAAAATTTACATGGAGAAAGCCCGAAGGGAAAAAAACTCCACCACTAAAAGAGAGGAAAGTTTATTACTAATAATCTGAAATATTACATGTGGTAATAGACTTCTCTTATCAATCCCTGTAAAATCTAGCAGCACCCTGTTACCCTGCAAAATTGAATTCTCATAACTCTAGCTCAAGGCCCCAATATATAGAGATTTGTGAGGATAAAAACCACCATTGTTTCACCAAACAATAGGCAGAAATACCACCTACAAAAAACCACACCTCCCTACTTGAAATGGTCAAAAATACCAAAAATAGCCTCTTATAGATGCTCTTACAACTATCATAAGGCATCTTTCCTACATGGGTGCTTGGGGTCTAAAAATAGCATATTCTATCATAGGGAATCTGTCATACTATCATAGCATCTCATGAAAACTTGCATGCATGTCATAGATGCTCTTACAACAACCTATTTTGACCCAACAACCTTATTTTAGAAGATTCCAAGGTGGGACACCTAACTATTTTGTCATTTTCCAAAACTGACAAATGGTAACGGTAATAGTACATTTACATTGTCTCTTTCACCACTGTTGGTCAAACAGTTTCACCTCTTATGGGTAAATGTACAAGACACTTTAGGAGAATAATAAATAAAAGGATTTACAAGGTTGATGACACCTAAATCCTAACATTCTCCCACTTGACATCATACATTGTAAATTACACCCATAGAGATACAATTACATAAAATTAAGTACAGTGATCAAGGCCCATGGCCTTTCTGCACCAAGAGAACTTTTTTGTGGTGACTGGTTTCCTAAGAGAATCTACAACATTATCCAAAGTGTCAACTTTTTCAATCAAGACCTATCCATTCTCAATCATTTCTCACACAAAGTGATACTAAACATCAACATGCTTAGCACGAGCATGATACATAGGATTTTTAGCCAAACATATGGCACTCTGACTATCACATCTGATCCTCACTACCATGCAATCAAAACCAATACCATTACCAAGTCTTTGTAACCAAACCACCTTGTTAGAGGCATCGTGTATTAGCCATATACTCTACTTCAGTGGTAGACAAAGCAACTGTAGGTTGTCTTTTACTCATCCAACTCACTGCCCCTCCAAACAAAGTAAACACATAGCCACTAGTGGACCTTTAACTATCCAAGTCACCTGCCCAATCTGCATCAACAAAACCTTGTATGTCCAATGACTTATCAACATTGTCACTACCACATGATAAACCAAATAGTAATCAGAAGTGCCTTGCAAATATCTAAATACCCTTTTAACAAAAGTCCAATGTTCTTTACTAGGGTTAGACATAAACCTACTTAAAACTTCCACTACTTGGGCTATATCTGGTCTAGTACAAACCATTGCATACATTAAACTAACAACAACTCTAGCATAAGGAACTTTAGACATTTCATCAATATCATCAGCCAATTTAGGACACATGTCTAAACTCAACTTAGTACCAATAGGAAATGGAATATTTACTGGTTTAGAGCCCTGCATATTAAACCTTTGCAAAATAGTGTTAACATACTTACTCTGACTTAACCAAAGATTTTTGTGAACCCTGTCCCTAATAATTTCCATCCCAAGAATATATTTAGCCACCCCTAAATATTTCATATCAAATGTGCTAGAAAGCTAAGTTTTAAGTTCCCTAATCATTGCCTTATTGTTACCAATGAACAACATATCATCCACATATAAGACAATAATTAGTATATGATCATCAATAACTTTAAAATAAACACAGTGATCCTCATCACTTCTAACAAAACCCATATTTAATGCAAATGCATCAAACTTCTAGTACCACATCCTAGGTGACTATTTCAAACCATATAGAGACTTTTTTAACCTGCAAACCAAGTGTTCTTTTCCTTTCACAACAAAACCATCAGGTTGTTGCATACAAATTTCTTCCTCTAGATCCCTATGTAAGAAAGTAGTTTTAACATCCATTTTTTCTATTTCTAAATCATAAGCAGCAGCAATGGATAAAAGGAATCTAATAGAGGTTAACTTAGCAATAGGAGAGAATATTTCACCAAAATAAACTCCCTCTCTCTAGGAGTAGCCCTTGGCCACTAATTTGGCCTTGTACTATTCCAACTTTCCATCTAAACCAAACTTCTTTTTATATATCCACTTACAACCAATGGCATTTCTTCCTTTGGGAAAACTAACAAGATCCTAGGTGTCATAGTTTTTCAAAGACACCATCTCATCATGCATGGCCTGCATCCAAGACTCACATTCTTGTGAAGAGAGAGCCTCCCTGAAAGATCTAGGTTCATCATCAGTACATAACAAAGCAAATTTACAACGAAAATTAGGTGGGCTATACCTGTCAACTGGATTTCGTTGTCTTGTGGATCTTCTCAAAGGTGGAGTAAGAGGTTCTTCCTCATGCTCATCCTCATTGTTTTCAACTTCTTCTGTTACAACCGATTCTTCAGAACTCTCTTCTTCTTCTCCATCTTCTTGTCCATCTCTCTGTTCTTCCACATGTGCATCTTCTTGCTTAGTTTCAAAATGCACTATCTTTGACTTTTCCTTTGGTTGCACATCTTCAGAGTTAGCTCTAAATTCCTTGAAAATAACATCTCTATAAAATATCATCTTTTGTGTTAATGGATTCCAAAGTTTATAACCTTTAACATTTTCACCATAACCTACAAAGATGCATTTATGAGATTTGGGATCCAATTTAGACCTCTTCTCTTTAGGCACATGAAAAAAAGCCTCACAACCAAAGACCCTTAAATGTGAAACTGAAGGATTTTTACCCAACCACATTTCATAAGGAGTTTTTATCAACAAGAGCTTTACAAGGAGATCTATTAATTAAATAACAAGTAGTACCAAAAACCTCTGCCCAAAAGCATTTATCTAACTTAGCACTACTTAACATGCTCCTAACTCTTTCCATTAATGTACGGTTCATTCTTTCTGCTACCCCATTTTGTTGGGGTGTGTAAGGTGTAGTCTTTTTCCTAACAATTCCTGCGTGTTTGCAAAACTCACCAAATTCCTTAGAGCAATATTCACCCCCATTGTTAGATCTCAATACTTTTATCTTATAATATGTTTGCTTTTCAACCAATGCCTTAAATTCCTTAAATTTGTTGAAAACTTCAAATTTTGTACGCATAAAATAAATCCAAGTATATCTTTAGTAATCATCAATGAAGGAAACATAATAACGAGATCTACCCAAAGAATCTGTATCCACTGGACCGCACACATGTATCCGAATGAATTAGTTCTAACAATCCATTAGCTTTATTAGTTCCTTTAGGAAATGATGACCTGTTTTGTTTACCAAACACACAATCCTCACAAAAATCATTTTTACCAACAGAATAATTAGAAATATCGTCTACTAGTTTCTTATCAAGTATGGTCCTAAAACCTTTTTCACCAGTGTGACCCAATCTATGGTGCCACAACATACATGCATTTTCAGTGCTAGTTACAAAAGAGGAGTTACAAAAAGTAGATGCACGTAGCATAAATAAATTCCCTGTCTGAGATCCTTTAGTAACCACCAAACTTCCCCTTACCATCCTGCAACTAGAATTGTCAAATGTCACATGCATCCCAAAATCATTCAACTCGGAAACTGAAATTAAACTTTTTGTAAGTCCTGGAATATGTAAGACATCATCAAGGGTTTTAACCCTCCCATCACTGAAACACAACTTTACCTTTCCTTTACCAATAACCTTTTGTGAGCTATTGTCACCCATGAAGACCTCTCCTCCATCATATTCTTTGTATGTAGAAAACCACTCCTTATGAGGAGTCATATGGAAGGAAGCACCTGAATCAATAAGCCAAGCATCATTACAAACTGTGTTAGCTGAAATAATCAAAGCATCAAAATCACCATTATCAGAGGACTTTTTTGTGGAGGAATCTGCATTCTTTTTCTTATTTCTACATTCCTTCTTCACATGTCCCTGTTTACCACAGTTCCAACATTTCACTCTGCTCTTTCTAGGGGTCTTAGATCATCCTTTAGACTTATCCTCCTTATCCCCTTTAGGTTCTTTCTCCTTGGGCCTACCTCGCACATGCAAGGCATCTTGGGAGCCACTGTGTATGGTCTTTCTCCTCATCTTCTCTAAAAGAAGTATGGGAATAATAGTATCCATCTTAGGTTCTGCACCACCACTTGTTATAGCAATAACTAAATTTTCCCAAGATTCTAGCAAAGGGCAAATCAATAAAATGCATTTATCCTCATCTTCTATTTTAACATCAATAGATGCAAGATGACTTATAATCAAATTAAAAGCATTCAAATGTTCAACAATAGATTCACCATCCTTCATCTTTAATGAATACAAACATCTTTTGAGATACAACTTGTTAGACAAACTCTTAGTTTGGTAGATTTCACCTATCTACCTCCAGAGCTTGTATGCCATGTCTTTTGAAGAGACATTTAGGAGGATAGAATCTATGAGACACAACCGAATAGTCCCTCAGGCCTTCTTGTCCAACTTATTCCAATCTTCATCTGACAAGGTTGAAGTAGATGGCTTCTTATCAACTGAAACTGGTAACCACTGATTTCTTTCCTCAAGAAGATCCTCCACTTTCAACTTCCACATCTTGTAACCAATTCGATTAAACTTCTCAATATATATATGAGAGGTGGAGACCATGGTATGCAATCTTTCACAAATCTGCAAAACCCATAACACAAAAGCTCCCACTGCAGCAAAAAAACCTTCAACACTTTAAAATGAAAGCGTCCCTTCCTTAAGAGAATTGTTAGCTTTGATACCAAATGTTGAAAATCAAGGTGAAGAAAGCTTGAAATATGAACTTAAATGTGTGAATGCAAATCTGAAATATGTAGATTAACCTTTAGCCTTAGTGTGAAGAAATAATGAGAGAGAGAGATAGAAAAACATAACACATGCAACAACAAATTTACGTGGAGAAAGCCCGAAGGGAAAAAAACTCCACCACCGAAAGAGAGGAAAGTATATTACTAATAATCTGAAATATTACATGTAGCAATTCTCTTATCAATCCCTATAAAATCTGATAGCACCTTGTTACCCTACAAAATTGAATTCTCATAACTCTAGCTCAAGGCCCCAATATATAGAGATTTGTGAGGATGAAAACCACCATGGTTTCACCAAACAATAGGAAAAAATGCCACCTACAAAAACCCATGCCTCCCTCCTTGAAATGGTCAAAAATACCAAAAATAGCCTCTTACAGATGCTCTTACAGCTGTCATAAGGCATCTTTCCTACATGGGTGCCTGGGGTCTAAAAATAGCATATTTTGTCATAGGGAATCTGTCATACTGTCATAGCATCTTATGACAACTTGCATGCATGTCATAGATGCTCTTACAACACCCTATTTTGACCCAACAGCCTTATTTTAGAAGATTCCAAGGTGGGACACCTAACTATTTTGTCCTTTTCCAAAAATGACAAATGGTAACGGTAACACTGCATTTACATTGTCTCTTTCACCACTATTGGTCAAACAGTTTCACCTCTTATGGGTAAATGTAGAAAAAAAATTAGGAGAATAATAAATAAAAGGATTTACAAGGTTGATGACACCTAAATCCTAATAGGGTTTTCTCTTTACCTGTGTCAAAAAAGTTGGAATTTCTAATGAGGATGATTATCAATATAAGGTTGTTGATGGTACTCGTGACCGACAGTTGGTATGTTCATTTTAACTTGAGCATTAAGATTCTTCAATTTTATAATTTATATTTTAATTATATATGTTTTTTAAATGATAATATGAGAAATTTTAGTGTGATTTGAGTTAGGTAGAGTCACAAATAGTTGACTTCATTTTCAGCTTGCACATATTGAGTTAATGTGAATAGTTCAAATTTGCAAACAAAATTTATTAGCACACTGATCTAGCAAGGGTTTAGAGTATGAAGTCACCCAAACATCAATACTTTCAACATGAAGATTCAAATCCATGAGTCTACAATAGATTAATAGAAAATTGAACCCTTCTACCTAAATGAACAATGCCAAAAATTTATTTTATTTTATTTTTAATATATTTTTATAATATTTATTTGAGTTTTTCAAACACCTTAAATAGAAAAGAAATATATTAAACATGAATATTTCTTTGCAACAAATGGAACATCTACCAAGTTTGGATGAAAATTCAATTAAGACATTTGTATCACATCAACCAATTAGTGTGGTCATTGAAGCTAGTGGGAAGGATTTTGGTGCCTACAAATCAATAAGTTTCTTATATGTTAATTCAAATTCTTTGTATAATCTATCCAATTTTTAGTTGATGTTAAATATATTTTTTCCATGCTTTTTAGAATAGAGTATATTGATTGGTACATGTGAAAAAAATATAGATCGTGTTGTGAATATAATTGGTTATGCTTTAGAAGCTAGTAATGTGGAAGGTCCAAAAGAATTACATGGAAATATCGCAGATCCATCATATGCGACAAAGATATGATAAAATTGGAATTAAAGCCAAATTATTAAGAGGGCAGATTGGTTCATAGAAATATTTTAATAATCCGTTGCACCTAACTAATATATCTCCAAATAATGGTGTTGTACTTGAAATTGATTATACTCAAGTGATTAGATTATCATTTATTTATAGAGATAGAGTTCTATTTTAGATTATGATTGGTATTTCATTATACATTTATTTCAATTAATTTAAATATATAAACAAAATTTTGAATGAATTTTTAAAATAAAAAATATATAAATAATTTAAATTGATTTTATAAATTATATCATTGTCTTTAGTTTTAACATTGAAAAATATACATACTTGAAACTATAAGCAATTCAACGGAAAGGACAAGTTTATAACTATTAAAATTCTATAAAATTAAGGGACAAGTTTATAAATATTGTGTGTTTACCATGAAATTATAGAAATGTCCTAGAGTGAGAAAATATGTAGATCTTGATGGCTAATAAACTTAAAAATATTAGAGTATAGGTGTATGTGACATATACTAAGATAGTATTCGTATGTCTACATATAAGGGTAAGGTAGGTGCTAGGAGTATGGAAATGTGTGTATATAGAGGGATACAATGATATTTTTATCAGACCATATCTCTATAGTGTCACATATTTTATTGGTATTTATATGTATCATACATTTTCATCAAAAGGATCACAAAAATAAATGGAAGAAAAAAATTATGATTATATTTTACCATAACTTTGAGTTACATGTACATATTTAATGATCTTGGTTTTTAAATGAAATTGGCATAGCCTTATTATAGTTTTTTGTCCATTTTATCAACTCTCCCATGTGTGTGTTTTGTGTGTCATTTAGCTTGTGTTCCAAACCTTTGTTGATACCTATCCTTGTTTACCCATTACTAATGTTATTCCTACTTATTTTTTAGGCTCACTAAGTGTTAATTTATATTAAATTATTGTCCTCTTTCAATGTTCTAAGATGTCATGTAACTTTACCTTTGTGTTTGACCACTTTGTCCCCTTTTATACCTTAAATTAATATTCACAACTTTGTCCTATGTGTATATCTTAACTCCACCTCCCTAAAACATGTTTAAGAAAACAAATAACTAATGTGTACATCTACCTTATGGTGACCACCATTGAACCCTAGCTATTTTATGAAATTGAGCTTTTTATTTTTCAAGGGCATTATCAATAGCTTACCAAATAATAGGTCAACCATGAATTTTCATCATTTAATTTTTTTAGATAAAAGGTAATTAATTATTAGGGATAATAATTCAAGAACATTTGATTGCAAAACCATGGCGGAGCGCCGACACAGGGAGGGTTTTAGGCAACATAGGGATATGATCTATAGTGCAGGGGCACAAGCTCGATGGCCTTTCAATAAATGAAGGGGCCAGAACATCCAAAATCCCAGATGGGCAGAAACAAATCAGGGCTTGGTAGGCTCCAGTGAACAAGTTTTTTATGGTCGGTATCTAGAATGACAGTGGACGGAATGGCTGGCATCACCCAAAAAAGGGCGAGCAGTTTAGGTCTTGGAATTTAGTGGAGAAGTTTGATTTCAGACAAGTGGAAGGAAAGTTTTGGAGGAAAAAGTTACAACCAGAAAAAGCTGGATCAAGTCAGGTAATGTCGAGTATTTCCTATGCAACTATGACATCTTTGCTTCTAGAAAATAGTGAATGGAGTGATTCTGTTATGTTTTTAAAAGCTAAGGATTTTTTTATGAAATGGTGGGGGGGAAATGGCCTACATTTACAAAAATTAGGGCATGGTGTGACCAAAAATAGGGAAAATAGTGTGACCTTAAAACCCTAGAGAAAGGGTTTTATCTAGTAATTTGTAAAACAACACAAGATAAGGACTGGATCATTAATAGTGGCTCGTTTGCAATGGAAGGAATAGGGTTTTTCATTAAAGATTGGGCTCTGAATTTTAACCCCAATGAAACAAAGTTAGAGGAAATCCTTGTATGGATAACACTGAAAAACATTCCACATGAGTATTGGGATTAGGAAACTCTACGAAAGATAGGTAGTAAGTTTGGGGGTTTTGTAAATTCGGAAGAATCGGTGGACAAAACCGACTTTAGCATATACCCTAAGATATGTGTAATGAGACAGGGGATTCACTCATTGCCAAAAATTCTAGAACTAAAATTAGGGGAGGGTATTTGGCATCAGAAGTTAGAGATAGATGATAACCCCATCGAATGCTTGAGATGCATGGGGCAGGAGCCTTCTGATAGTAGTCGAGATCCTCATGATAAAGAAAAAGGTCCTTCTCAAAACTCTTTAACTGAGGAGATAATAAACCTTTCAGAGGCGAGGGGTTGTGATGTTTTTGAGTCCCAGATATGGGAGATGGAGTGCTCTTGGGGCACCTTCAAATCGAAAGGTGGTCAAGGCTTGGGAAGGATTCTAGAAACAAGAAATAGACTCCCTATTTGCTGGTGACAATGTAGTGAAACCCTAAAAGTGGATTGAACAAGATCACATTGCGGACAAAACCCTAAAGATCACTCTGATGTTAAAGGATGGATGTGAATTGGAACCAGCGTTGGGGCATACAATGGGTCTGGAAGATATTAGGAGTGATAATATTTTTTTGTTAAGATAGGAGGACTCACCTCAGCATGCAAATGTACACTTCCTGGAGAAAATTCTTAATCATGAAAGCGAAAAAAGTGACAATTTACATTGCAATTTTAATGACCCGTACTCCTGGCCTAAGGTAGACTCTTCAAGGGAGATGAGGCTAATACAGAACATAGCAGAACAACCGATGGAAGAAAGGGAACAACCGCAACAAATACAAGGTGATATAGATGGAATTTTAGGAAATTCTTCTTTGGCGGTTGGATGTGGAAACGAGATGGATGAACTTGTGTATAAGGATATTCCCATATCCCCAATAAGAAACTTAGATAGTGCTTTTGAAGGGGTCAGAGAAAGTGGAGGGAATATGGAAGATACAACCTTTGAGTTAGATTCAGATGAGGAAGATGGTGGGGAAGATATCCTTGGTATGCAAGACAACATTGGAATTGTTGAAAAGAGAACCATTGATCAAACATCAGCCCTAAACAACAAAGTCAAGTTAGGTGAGAAAAAGAAGAGGGGCCCTAAAACAAATAGGATGAGGGTGGAATTGGTTGGTAATGTTGTTGGTCAAAGTAAATTGAGGTTGGGGAAAGGCTATGCCTTCCCCCAACAGCCATGAAAATCTTATCATGGAATGTCAGGGGCTGCAATGCCCTTGATAAGATACATTTGATCAAAAGATGTCTTGATCAAACACGACCGAATTTAGTTATGCTCCAAGAAACAAAGATAAAAGAATCAAAATTTTCCCTCTTTTCAAATTTTTTTGCTCATTGGAACATCTCTTTGGCTGGGGTTGAAGGTGCTTCAGGAGGTTTGGGTTTACTTTGGAATGTTTCTGTGGTCGATGTCTAGACTGTGAGATAGGAAAAAAACTGTATCTATGGAAAATTAGATTGGTTAGCTTATTAAACAATAAAAACCAAAAAAAATCCATTGAAGTAACAAAGCACAAAGGAAATAAACATGAAAATAAAAGGAACAATGTTACCCTAAATCTTCATCTTCCATGCTTCACCTTTGTTACACCTTCTAGTTTGCACCAAATTGAATGAGGTCCTCAGATTTCAAATGAGCACCTAGACTAATGCCAAAGCCCTATGCAAATGTTGAAGGATTTGTATAAAAGAAATGACTTCACAATAGACTAAAATGACAATAATAATAGCCTAAGTTGACATAATGAGCATGAGATATGAAATAAGAACAAAATTGCCATTTTATAGAAACTGCAATTTTGAATGTGTGGCCAAGATGAGAAGATGACAAATACCCTAGAATAAATGGTCAAGATTGAATGTTGTAGTATGGAATAGGGTTAGGTCAAAATTAGGGCAATGACAAGAAATGAAGGGTTGAGATTGAATTATGAGATAATTCAATCAAGGGATGAAATTGAATGAGATGTCAAGAGATAAGATTTGATGTGGAAGATAAGATTGGCACGGACAAAGAGGTTCTGGAGAAATTAAATAATAAAAATTATTTAATTTAGGTGACAATGAATAATTAAATAATAAAGATATTATTTAATTATAGAGTAATGTGACAAAAGGAATCATTTTGAATTAAATAATGATTTAATTCAAAATTCAAGAGAGTGGACTAAATTAAATAAATTAAATTTATTTAATTTAATGAGAGAAGAGGCTAATGAATAATTAAATAATTAAAATAACTATTTAATTATAGTGGAAGTGGATAAAAATTAAATAAATAAGAATTTATTTAATTTTAGAAAGAAGAGGACTTAATTAGTGACGTAATTAAATAAATAAAATTTATTTAATTAATCGGAGGAATAAAGATAAAAATGAATTAATTAAATAATTAAAATTATTTAATTAATAGAAGAATTATGACTTTAGAAAATAATTAAATAATTAAAAATTATTTAATTATTAAGAATGAAATGGGCAATGTTGAATAATCTAAGAGTTGCAAGCCTAGGACAATTTTATGTGTCTACAAAAACTAGCAATGGTTTAGGGTGGAGTCGAAACAGCTAAGAAATTCTTTCTACATTCTCAATTTTTATGGACCAAAAAAATCTACTCAAAAAAAGGCATTATGGCAAGAACTCTCTGGGCCCTTAAGTGAAAAATATGATAGCATGTTCCTCCTAGGTGGAGACTTCAATGCAATAATGAGACCTTCAGATAAATTTTGGGGGCGCATGTTGGGCTGGACAAAGTCAGCAGGGCTTCTATGATTTTATAGTGAACAATGGGTTGTTTGAAGTCCACTTTAAGAAAGGGGAATTCACTTGGTCTAACAAAAGAGGGGGCTTTCTCAATATTGTAGAAAAATTAGATAGATTTTTCTTGGCTGGTGATTGGGCATCATAGAATTGGGCTTGTGAGGTGGAGATTCTCCCCATTTCTGGATCTGATCACTATCTGATTAGTTTGAGGATCCAAGAGGACTCTACCCCAGACAGATGCCCCTTCAGGTTTGAAATGATGTGGTTTCGGGCATATAATTTCAAGGATTTGGTTAGGGAGTGGTAGTTGAATGCTCCAAGGTAGTCTAGTTGTAAAGCGTTCATCTTCTTTAAAAAGTTGCAACACATCAAAGAGAATTTAAAAGCCTGGAATCAAGAATCATTTAAAAATATCTTTGTTGAAAAACTAAAATTAGAGAAAAGCTTAAATGACCTGCATACTAAGGTAATTGAACATGGGATGAGGGAGGAGGAATTTTAAATGGAGAAATAAAGATTACTTAGAAGCCTTAGCTCGTGAGGAAATCTTTTGGCGATAGAAGTCAAGGGAAACATGGTTGAAAGATGGAGATAGGAACTCTAAGTTCTTTCATAACTCTGTTAAGGTTTACATATCTGCTAATAAAATATGGTCAATTAAGGATGGGAATGGGGGTGACTTTGTTTGATGTTGATCAAATAAATATGGAGGCCACGAGATTCTACACCGAGAGTTTTAATACAGAGTTAGATGGATCTTCTATTAATTCGGATATACTGGATGTCATCCCAAGCTGCATTTCGGAGGCACAAAATAAAATGCTTATGGAGGAAGTCTCACTGAAAGAAGTGAAGAAAGCTTTATTTGATTTAGGAGGGGACAAAGCTCTAGGTCCTGATGATGGCTTCCCAAAATTTTTCTTCCAAAAGTTTGGGATATTTTTGCTAATGATATTAAGGAGGTGGTCGAAGAGTCCAGGAGGAGTGGTCTCATTCTCAAGGACCTAAATAACACTTTCATTGCTCTAATCCCAAAAAGGTTAGTTTTCAACTCCTTTGATGACTTCCGACCTATCTCTTTATGTAATACGATTTATAAAATCATTTCAAAAGTCATTTCCAACAGATTGAAAAAGGTGTTGAATTCAATAATTTCTATAGAACAGAGTGGTTTCTCTCCAGATCGGTCAATCTTTGAGGGAGTAATTGTTGCTCATGAAATCATTCACTCAGTTTGAATGGAAAAAAAATGAGAAAATGATGGTTAAGTTGAATATAAGAAGAGCTTATGATGAGGTTGATAGGAATTTCTTGCTAAAAGTGCTTGAGAGATTTGGTTTTGGTTTGGAATGGTAGTCTTGGGTAGAAAGTTGCATTAGTACGCCTCATTTTTCTGTGTTGGTAAACGAAATCCCTCAAGGTTTCTTTAGCTCCTATAAAGGAATTGGGTAAGGTGATACTATATCACCTTTTCTCTTTATTATTCTTGCAGAGGTTTTAGGAAGGCTGATTTCCCGCAAATGTAGTGAAGGCCAATGGAAAGGAATTAAAGTGACAGAGGGTGTTGAAGCTATATCACACCTCTAGTTTGCAGATGACACCTTTCTGATGGGGGATACAACACTAAGAGAAGCCCGAGTGATGAAAATTTCTCTTGATAAATATGGTTTGGCTTTAGGTCAATGCATTAACTAGCGCAAATCTGAAATTTTCTTTTTTAATACCCCAGTCCAAAGACAATTGGATATTAATTGGATCCTTGGTATGAGGGTTGGAACTCTCCCAAATAAATATTGAGGTATCCCTTTGTTTGGAGGGGCAAATAGATCTAGCATTTGGAAAGATCTAGTGGATTCTTGCATGAATCAAATGGATGGGTGGAAGAGCAAATGGCTTACTTCAGCTGGTAGAATCTTATTGCTTAAATCTGTGATTTCTGCCATTCCAATTTATTCTATGATGTGTCTAAAAATCCCAAAGAAAGTTTTAAATTCCATTGGACAGCGTATGAGGAAATTTTTTTGGAATGGGGTAAGTGATGAGGATAAAATTTCGTTGCTTGCATGGGATAAGATTTGTAGGGCTAAGGATAGAGGTGGGGCCAGTCTGAGGAATTGGTAGTTGTTAAATGAAGCTTTGGGAGTGAAATTAGTCTAGAACTTATATGCCAATCCAATATTGTTGTGGGTTAAAATTCTAAAAGCAAAGTATCTAGATTCAAATGAAGATCCAAGAATTTTCACAATTCAAAATCCTCCAAAAGGATCTGCGATCTGGAACTTCATTGTGTCGTGTAGACTAGTGATCTTAAATCATCTCTCATGGCAGATTGGTAATGGTCTGAAGGCTAATTTCTGGGAGGAATCGTGAGATGGATTTCCAAATATTGGTGAAGATCCTAAAATAGTGGTTCTTAAACATCATTTTTCTCAATGATGGGGAACCAAGGTGCATGACTATATGGTTTTAAAGTAGGGGCCTTTAGGAAAAGAATGGGTGTGGAAAGATGTTGTGGGGGAGGGGCTCTCATGTGAGCAAATTCAATGAATGCAGATGATTTTTCAAGAAAGGAAAGTCTTTATTTTAGAGAATGAGGATAAGCTTGTTTGGTGTGGATACTCCAATGGCTGTTATTTGGTTAAAATTGGTTATCAGCTTTTGGACTCCTTGGAGAGGGAGGTCTTTTGGGAAAAAAGTTTATGTTGGAACAAGAATTTCTTGCCAAAAGAAGGAACTTTTGCTTGGTTAGCTATAAAGGGTAGAATTCTGACTGGTGATAGAAGGAAACGGTTGGGTTTTGTTGGCCCCTTGAAATGTGTGTTGTGTGACAAGGATGAAGAATCGGTTGATCACTTGCTAATACAATGTGAGACGACTGCATGTTGGAATTTTGTACATTAGAAGCTGGAGTGGCAAAGTCCGATGCAAAGGACTGTGAGAGAGGTCTTTGAAAGTTGGCCAAAGATGGTGAAAATTTCCTTTTTATCTTTTATTTGGGTAGTGACGCCCTCGTTAGTGATTTGAGAGCTTTGGACAGAAAAAAATAGGAGAATCTTTGTGGAGAAAAGTGAATCTATTAAAAGACTACTATGGCGAATTGAGCATAACATTGAAGAAGTGGTGAGTAGTGTAGTTTCTCACCCACAAAATCTCCGCAACCCTTTCTCCTTGGAGGATAGGAGAATACAAAAGGCATGGCTCGATATTCAAATTAAATCCTAGTCGGGATCTATGAAGGTTAAATCATGTAGTGAAATCAGAAATGAGTTTCTTTGGGAAAAACACTTGAAAGGTTGGATCAAAGTTAATTTTGACAGAGTAGCCAAAGGTAACCCTGGCTCTTCCGGCGCTGGAGTGATACTAAGGGATCACCTAGGCAACACAATTTCCTTAGCAGTAAAGAAGTTAGAATATGGAACCAACAATATGATAGAAGCTAAAGCAGCTTTATTAGCTGTTAATCTAGCCAAAAAGCTTGGGGTAAGGAATTTACACTTAGAAGGGGACTCCTTAATAATTATAAAAGCAATCAAGAATGGAGAGGTGAAGGCTTGGCATCTTCAGAATCTTGTCAAAGATATTCCCAAAGAATTGGAGTCTTTGAAGACTTTCTGGTTAGTCACATAAAGAGGGAGGGGAATATGGAGGCGGATAAATTATCCAGGTGGGCAGTTTCTTTTGAGGAGAATGCAAAATTGGCTATTGAGGATTTAAGGGGCGACATTTTCTAATGGGTTTATGGATCGGCTAATGTGAAGAGGACAAGTTTGGCAAAGGATAATCCTGATGTTTTGGCGATGTAGGATGACGGAAGAGTCTGATGGTGGACTTTTAAAAAGAGGGTGATGTAAGGGAATAGGATAACTAATGACTATGAAGAATTTAATGTCCTTCCACAAGTGGTAGTCCTTCCAAATTAAGTGAGGACGATGTCAGGGGAGGTTCTATGGCGAAGGACAAATGTGAATTGGCTGGCATGTGGGAAATTTTGGTGTAATCTAAAGAACCAAAAATTCATTGAGTGATATAATATTTGAACTCAATGGGAAGTTTTGTATTTAATGAAGTTTGATGGAGGTACGATGGAATGAAGGGCTGGGACAAATAGGATTAAAATTGAGACAAAATGAAAAGTCTTTAACATATTTAGCAAAAAATTTAGCAGAGTTGAAGGGAGTGCACTTTTAAGGATGGAGGTGATGTGGGGTTTCCCCACTAATCTGCAATAGAAAGGCTTCTTTGGTCCCCCAACTGTGCAATGCCTGAAACAAGTTTTAAAATTTAACCAAAATGCGGTGGAGGAAGTGGTGGTGGAGGTGTTAGGACAACACTTCATGGAGGCAACACACAGGGGTTGTCTAAATGACAACATAGCATCAATGGTGTTTGCGTGGGCGCAAGAGCTGGGTGAGGAAGCTAAAGAAATAAAATGGGTGATGTTAACGCTATTTGCAGAAGCACTTCTAGGAAAAATGGAGTCATTCCTGGAATGGGCGGTGCCGGGAGTGGGCTTTCAAGTTTTAGAAGGCATAAAAGACATGGATGAGGCCATTGAAGAAGGATTGATTTTGTTTGTTAGGTGGCAAAGGAAAACTAACAGAGAGGCTTATAAGCAAGTAATTAATGGTGTGGGAGAAATTGAAATCAGAATTGCATCCTCAGGACACAGCTAGGCGACAGGAAATTGCAATAGTGCCAAGTCACTTCCCTCGAAAGAAGCATGGAATGAGGAGAGGCAAAAGGTGAGGCGTGAGGTTAACTGCAATCATGGAATGATGAATGTGATTTTAGTGAAATTTTAATATCCACCAAAGATATCTATCGGCATAGTGGAGGGAAAGGTGGTAATGTTTTGAAATAGTTGGATGGATGCTCATGGCGAACAAAGCGAAGTGAAATTCTAGAATTTACAAGGATTCAAGGATGTGCGATTTGGAAATTCGGTAAGCAATGGTGTTTTTTTGGTGTTTTTTGTGGGCCATAGATTGTCACAAAAAGGATAGGACTGGCTTGAACCAGGGGAAGGGGCTAGTTTTCAATTAGCCATAAATCAGAAATTTACTTTAGGGTTTGGGTGAAATACTATGCAGAATGTAGCTAAAAGGGAGTTTGTTTGGGTGAAGCAAGTTTTTTGGGTGAAGGAATGTGAAGGAACTATATTTTAATAAAAAGCTTATATGTAATTTCTCTCTTAGTAATAAAATATAACCTTTTACTGATCAAAAATAATAATTCAAGAACATCCTATGGTTTAAGAGAAATATTGCATCAACACAAACATTTTATTTTACTTGTGTATTATATTTATATGTTTTTATTATATTCAAGTAACCTTTTAGTCACTAAATATCCCATTTCATTTAACTATAATGACATATCTAACTTTACACCAAGAGATATATGTTATACATTATAATATCCTATAGTTTCATATTCACTTTCTCAAATTTTGTCATTATCATGGGTATATCAATTAGTCTCCAAACATTTATGCTTTGAAGAAGCTTAGACCTAGTTCACTATGAATTGGTTACAATAGCTCTTTTAGGTTTTGCAGTAGCAAAGGAATAAATAGAAATGTATGTTGGACCCAAGATTGCTTATGGTGTGCATCCCATGAAGATCAATTATCATTTAATTTGATTTATGAGTAAACATCCTTGTAACATTGAGAATTATGCCACCTTTGGCTAACTAAGATCATTCTTAAGATAAAGCATATTTTATATATCACATTAAAATGAATAGAAACTTCTAGATAAAGTAGGATGAAGTTGGGAATGAGATTATATTCTGTAATATAGGGAGATTTGCTACTCATGAGCTCTCTTCATTCAGAGAGCCTCATGAGGAAAACTTCCCTATTCTACCTCAATGGAACAATGAGGAAGTTTCAGAATCAGGAAGAGTAGGTCACAGAGATTTTCTAGACAAATTAATGACCTCTCGACCAAAGGACGTTAGCACAAAATACGAATGTTAGCGTAGGGTGTTGGTGTCTCATACAAACCAGAGAGTGAGTTTATCATAGAAAATGCTTAAGTGTCTACTTCTACTTGAACCGCTAAGAAACCTTAAAATGTAGGAAAATGACAATTGAAATAGAGTGAAGTAAAACTATCAAAGGTAAGAAGAAGAAAGGAAGGAAATACTTACAACCGTATGAGTGATGAATCCTCCACCAAACAAATTTCTTCAAAACCTATGTATAATATCTAGAGAGAATGTTGGGGCTGTATAGGGGCTTGCCTCGATCAGACCCTATTTTGGTGTTCCCACCTCCACAGACAGCCAAATAGATAGGGAGAAATGAAGCAAAGAGCACTTAAAGCACTACAAAACAATGTTATGCTACTCAACCAAGTAATAGAGGAGAGGAGTGAAAGCTTACCACCTCCACCGAGAGAACTCAAGGTTGCTTGGGGAAAAAAATGAGAGGAACTCAAGCCTCTGCTACAATGGTTTTTTGTTCCACACTTGCTCTACTAAAGTTGTGGAGTGTTGATGTTGCTGCAATGGAGTGTAAAGTGTTTGGAGATTGAGGAGAGTGAGCTCAATTCTTGGAAGAGGGTGTGAAGAGATGAAATACTTGTTGAATAAGAGATGAAGATAAATGTCCATATTTGGGTCAGTCCACCAAAAGGGGCATTACAATTTGACTCCCAATGAGAAGTGTAACACCTTTGTAAGCTCTAAATGAAAAAATTTGTAAGGGATGTAAGCACGCCCCGTGGACATCTACTTGTTGCATAGATTTCCTTAGAAGAAACACCTCCACCAACACTCAAAACAAGCACCAAGTGTGATGCAAGTAGTGGGCTTAGGTGGAATTAAGCCTCTGAACTTGGTTTTCTAAAGTGGATAGGGAAAATGGGGAATTTACACATGGGGTGCAAATTCGCTTTTATACATTTTTCCCCCACTGTAGCAAGCACTAACACTAATGAGTGCTCGGTAAAGTAGATCAAGAAATAGTAGGGTTAGAAATTTATACCTGAACCATCGAGGAAGCAAATAATACATTAGACTAGAAGGACCTGCAACAGATATCAACGTTAGAGCATAAAAAGCTAAAGGATTTGAGTTAGCAAAGTAAAGAGACCTTGATATAGAATGTTGTCTCAGTACTATGCGTCATCCCCAAATTACACAGAAGAACTTTAAGATGAAGAAAGGAAAGGAATATACTCAGGATGAAGAAGATGTAAATCTTTGATTTGGTATATACAAGAGAGAAGAGAGAGATAGAAATTAATAAAGCACGTGGTGAAAGAAAAACCTACTTAGGAGTAGAACCCTCACCACAGAAGAGGTTATAAAAGCAATATCTACTCAAGGAGGAAACTTGTATCACCAAAAAGTGCATAGTGAAATCATAACCCGCTTAGGAGTAGAATCTACACCACAAAAGAGGTGATAAAACTAAACCTCACTCGAGGAGGATGTCATGACCCTCTTTTTATTAAAATTTTAGACATATTATAATTTTGTGTGGTAATATTATGTAAGTGTTTTTATATAATTAATTTATGTGTGAAGAAGGTAGAGATTAAATAAAGAAAGACATAAATAAATAAATAAATAAAACAAATAAAAATAAAAATAAAAATAAAAAAATAAAAAAAATATTAAATACACACTCCTAAAAAGGAACAAATAAAAGTTAACAATATTAATAAATAAGTGTTAGAGAAAAATAAAAATAATAAAATAATAAAATAAAATGATGAATAAAATAATTGTGAATAAAAAGCTAATTCATTAAGTGACAAGTGTACCCATCCTATCCTAAGCATTATTAATTGACACAATCTATCATTATACTTAATTAATAAAATTATCCATTTTACTAAGTCACATTAATTTAATATAATACATCATTTAATCTAATTAATTAGGATTAGAGAGATGTCACTATCCTTCATAATCCATTAATTAGTTAATCTTAAATTAATTGATTAATTAATCTTCATTATATTTTTTTCAAATTTAAAAATTTATTTTAATCTCACTCACATGTAACTTGCATGCACAAGTCACTATCACCTTACAACTCACCCCCACTCACCCTTGTGTGGGAGTTACACCATGCATGTGACCTTTCCTCTTTTAGCCATTTGGCTTCCCCATGTGTGCTCACACATGTGTGAGCACACATGGTCAAACCACCCTCCATTACATGTCATAGACATGTTATTATCGAACCACCCTCTCTTTTAGATGTCATAGACATGTTAACATCCCATCTACCCAAGGTGTGCTCACAAATCAAAATTTATATTTTAAAATTAGAATTTTCTTTCATATAGTTATTTGGGTTTGTTCTATTGACTTTAGGGTAAAAATGAACCCCCAAGGTATGTATCTATGGGGTGGAAGCTTATTGAAAACATAATATGGCCTTTTGGGAAAAGTATGAACCCCTAAAAGGTCACTTAAAGAGAAATGACGAATTTTATAGTCTTGGAAAAGGTGTGGAGACTTGTCATATCCATTTCTCCTAAGGTGTGCTCACACATGTGTGAGCACCCTTGGATCCTCTCCCCATGTCATGTGGTCCTATTTTTAAAGTCTTCTTCTTGTGACACTTGTCACAAAGTGAGACTATCGATCCAAACCCCACCTTCTCAAACAATCCTAACTGTTGAATCAATCTCCAATCTTGACCCTCCATTTACCTCCTCTCAAGTCTATAAATTGAGGCCATTTATTCTCTCATCTACAACACATGAATGGTATTTTTATGCTATCATTTTGAAGAAGGATAGGATTGAAGGAGGAAGAATCAAGTTGAAGAAGGCACAAAGAGAAGATTTGTTGCAACTCCATCAACATCAAGGTATTCTTTACTTTGATTTGCTTTTAGAATAACTAATCAAATCTAGAAAATTTGCTAGAATCAACCTATTCTTTATTTATTTTTATTTTTCCAACTAAATCTAGAATGAAACTAATCTTTCTACTATTATTATTCCTATTTTATTTTTTCTTCTTTAAATCAATATATTTATTCTCATTTATGTTTATTTACAAAGAAATTATTTTCCTTTAATCCGGTTAATGTTATTACAAATATAAATCAATTTTTATAAAATAAAATTTATAAATAAATGAATTATTATTTTATTAGTGTTAAAATACATATGTGCTTTTGTATTCAAGTTCTTTATAATATCTAATTAATATTCATTTAATTCTTAAACGAAATAAGTTTTAAAGTTAGATTGTTCTTTGGAAATAAATAAATTAATAGATTTTTTTTTTTAAAAGGGTATCAATTGGATAGATTAAATAATAAAATATTCGGTCTAATTAACTATCAAAGGGTGGGTTTATTCATTATATATATATATATATATATATATATAATAATCTATAAACTTCTTAATTTTAATAAAGTTATCATAACTTAGCAAGACAATAAATTAACTAACATCGATGGTTGATGAAAATTTAGTCCAAACTATGGTTCTATGAGATAGTATTTAATTTCCTTTGAACAAATATGTAATTGGTTACTAGCTAATGTTGAATATAAATAATGGACTTATAATATATCTCTTTTCTTCATAAACTATGAGTATAGACTTAGTTATAGAAATTTTAAAATAGAGGAATGACAACATTTATATCTTATGGCAATACTATATTTTTATGACAATAATTACAACTCTATAATAATAATTATGACCATTAAACATTAAATTATAAACTTAAATTTACAAAATACTATCTAACTTAAGGTATTAATAACATATCTTTAATCAAATTTCTTTTTTGTTATGCCAAAAACTTAGCTCTTAGATTTATTGTAAACTCTCTCTCCATGTAATAAATTTATTTTCTTGGGATTTAAGGTTTATAGCACATCATAGTTATGATTTAATATATTTACAATAAACTTAAATATCATGGTTATTCTTTAAATTAATTTTCTCCCTCAATATACAAGTAGATTCATTTTTTTTCTTAAAACAAGGTTGACTCATTTAATTACAACAAGGTCATAGTGAATAAATAATTATGTAATTATTCAAATATTATCAAGAATAAACTTATGCAAATTAATGCAAACCTTCTTTAGATAGATCATAAATCTTGAGGCATTAGTAGTATAACTTATACAATTAAAAATTGAGGCTCTTATTAAGACATTGTATTGGTTTATCTATCTAAGAAATTTTTGTAATAACTTATACAATTTAAATCAAGTCTCTTTTTAGTTGGATTATTTATTTATTTATGCAACCAAAATTAATAAACTTTTTGTCTTGAAACAATAGATTATGCCATGAAGTCTCTTTGAGTTGGAATTATTTATGCTAACTTAGATGAATATTTATCTTGAAAATATTAGTGCCATGCAATTTAAATCAAAACTACTTATTCTATGACATAGACTATGCGAATAGATTCAAACTTTTTCTTTCTAGAAAATACTAACATTTCGAAATAATTAGATTCATAACATCTATAAATTAGATCACCCATCTTGAAGAATTTAACTTTATGTTTAAGTGTTTTTATTTCATAAATGGATTTGACTATTCAATTCATTGTTACAAAAATTTATACTTTCATAGGATGCAAGTAATACTTATTTCTAGCAATTATACTTGAATAAATAGTTTTTTTTAGTAAGTTCATTTAATTTTACTTCCTTAACAAGAAGGTATAAAGTTTTTATATTCCATTTGGTTTATGTGCACAAACTACTTTTCTTATTATTTGATAATGCATTTAATTTCTTCTTAGATAGAAAACTTAAATAAGAGGAGGAAAACATAAAAACTAGCAGCGTTCGGTATTAACGGTGCCTCTGACTCACGTTTACGGGTAATGTCGTCGCACTTGAGTTACTGCACTTATAGCCTAATAAAGCTGCAACAACGGCGTCTATGGCATCGTCCCTATAAATCGCTGGGGAGTAATAAGGAACATTTTGGAGTTAAAATCCAAGGGGTGGGAAATCCCTCTTGGATCGATAATCTAAAAAAGATAATACTATAATGGACTTACATCCGCTAGTGAAAATCATAGAAAACCCCAATAGGGTTTGGGCATGTAAATTGTCTTTTTAATTCTTTTATCTTTGATGATTTGTTGTTCAATGAGAAAAGGTGATGTGACTTATAGGAATTTAGGACATAGATGAATTAGGAAACAAGCAAAAGATCACCATGAATCTTTATGCTCCCTCATGTGGGTAGCAACCGAAGAGAAATTGTCTGGGGAGATGACCCTAAAAAGGGTCGCATACCCACAAAACAATTTACATCCAACAATAGATTAGAAAATAGAACTACATATTATACGCCTTGATCCCGTGTTGAAATGGTGTATGTAGGCAGTCTAGGGATGGAGTTGTCCCTAGTATGTAGGCGCTCGGGGTGGGGATTTAGGATTGGTTAAGGGTGTTTACCTTATTGGACTTGTTAAGATACCTTAAGATAAAGGAAAATAAATAAATATTAAAATTGAAGTTAGAGATTACTTGTTATACTCAGAAGGAATCCTGGATGGATTCGCTTGATTCCTCGAGGCTTTAGGCCAAATTCTGAGGTGGGACTCAAGCTTTTATTATTATCTCACATACTCCTAAGGACGTTGACCTCGGTGCACTCTTAGTAGGGGAGTGTAGTCTTTAGAGAGTGACTCAGGACCCAGATGGTCCTGATGAGTCTAAGTCTCTGGCCAGAGCATTTTCTAACCCATGTGGTTAGATGTCTACCTTATTTAGATAGATAGATCTTAGTCCCCAAATGGACATTAACCTAACTCGAAAGGTTAGATGCCTATCCCGGATGGATAGATGAATATTGGTCCCGAATGGACATTATCCTAACCTGTATGGTTAGATGCCTATCCCGGATGGATAGATGAATATTGGTCCTGAATGGACATTATCCTAACCCATATGGTTAGATGCCTATCCCGGATGGATAGATGCCTATTCTGTATGGATAGAAGTTCCTGAGTATACAACTAATTGAGCAAGACATTAAGGGATTTACTTTTAAAAAAAAAATAGTGAAATTTTTGGTTCAAGGAAGTGTGGGTTTTTACAGAGGAGAACTCGTATCACCAAGTAAGTAGCTCTATAGGTTCTCGGTCTTGCAGAGAGGTATTCCCCAAGATCTCTCACATGGGGAAACCAAAGGAAAGTGAACTTTGCATAGTCAAAAGTGGCAACATGTTTATCCTTATATAGAAAATTTCAAGAAGCGATGACATATCTATCTATAGATAAGACATGTCAAAAAGTGGTGATATGTCTACCTACAAATAGAACATGTCAAAAAGTGGCCAGTCACACAGACCATAAAAATTTTAGAGGGGTCCCTTGGGAACCCTTCAAAAGGAGAGGGACCCACTCAAGGGATGTGTTTTTTGAAAAGCAGAGTCTAGTCAGGCTACCCCCAAGTTAGATGCAAGGATAGGTCTAGTTAGGCTACCCCCAAGCTAGATGCCAATGAATTCATTTGAAAGAAAATATTTCAAAGAGGTCCCTCAGGAACCTTTCAAAAGAGAAAAGGGCTCCACTCAAGGGACTCTTCATTTGAAAGATATAGCAAAGAGAAAGGTCCCTAAGAAGGACACACATCTCCAAAATGATCTATGACTACCCCCAACAAATAGGGGATGAAAACAATGTAAGATATATAGGATATGCAAGATAGAGGTAAACCTCGCTATCCCTTGTCATATGAGGAAGAGGGAGGTGCATCAAGCAAACAGGAGTTTGATGGCACTTGAATCACAAAGATGTTGTATTTTATCATTCAAGGCCTTACATTCACTAGTGGAATGGCCAAGTACTTGATGGTATGCACTAAAAGGATGTTTTGTTTTATTAGGTTTGTGAAATTTCTTACATGTAGGAGGAGGAAGAGTGATTAAGTAGGATTTTAGAAGCCACAACAAAATTTACCCTTGCTTAGACAAGGAATGAGGAGTAGGAAGCATCTCTTTCTCTTGTGGAGAAAGGCTTGACTTCTCACAAGAAGAAGATACAAAGGTAGAAGACAATGGAAGATCTACATGGAGAGTATTATTCTAGCAAAGGGGATCATACTCCTCTACGAGATTTCCATCATCTTTCTTGATGGAACTACTAGCATTAAGCTTCTTAACATGAGTGTGATCATCTTCCTTAGAAGGAGGACCAACACTAAGAGCATTACAATTTGCATTCACATTAGCCCACGATGCAGAAGAGTAACCATCTTTGATAGCGAGTGTGGGTGATGTTATTGGAAGATTTAAGTGGATCAGGTCGACTTTATATTCCTAACTAAAGGAATTTTTAAAGTCTAGAGAACCCAAATCATCACCAAGACATGCGTTTTCTTGAGAAGAGGTAGGAGCAGACTTAAGATTTCTTGCCTTAATGAGATCTCCCTTAGGTAAGTTTATCTTAGGAGTATCATTTGTAATAGGTACTACTAGAGTAAACATCGATACATTGGAGGATACTGAAGGGATAAGAGTAGGAACAACCAAAACTTGGTTGGTAGCTGCCTCACATAAGTGCATAGCCTCAGAGTCAACTTTCACTGTGACTACTTTATTATTGCAGATAAACTTAATAGATTTGTGCAAGGTAGACGAGACTGCACCCATAACATGAATCTATGGTCTACCTAGAAGAAGGTTACATGGTAACTTTTTTTCCATAACATATACGAGGGTAGGTATAGTAACAAGTCAAACCTACAAAGGTAACACTATCATACCAAGAGCTTGTCGCACAACATTATCAAACCCATGAAGGACAATAGAAGAAGTATTAATAGAAGATAGGTCAATATTAATCTTAGGCAATTGATCGATATTACATATATTGAGTGCTGAACTGGCATCAACGAGAGTATGTCTAATGCCAATTTTATTAATATTAACTATAATCATTAAAGGGTCTTCTTGCTTCTGTACTTCTAGAGACGGGAACTCTTGTGGATGGAACATGATATTTGACAAATCCGCACAAATATATGCCATCAATGCATTAGTGTCCATCGACCTAGTAGAAGAAGGCAAGTGGATCTTTTGCAAGGATTCTTGAAGCATACCTTGATAAACCGAAGTAGACTGAAGCAAGTCACACAATGAGATCTTATCTGGAGGAAATCAAGGTTTCTTGATAAGATCATGATCACTAGGTGCCTTAGTTTTAGGTTTAGGAGCTAAAGGAAGACTTGGTTGTTTATTTGTTCTATTTTCATAGGTATAGGTTACCGCTCTATAAGAGGGAGCCATAGGAATATTGGGAGATCCACCATCAAATGGAACAACATCAATAGAACAAATCCTTTTAGAAGGACTAGCCAAAGTCACGTAAATGATCAATCTCTTAGGCCTTTGAGGGGCAGCAGAGACAAACTACATTTACATAATCATCACAACTAGTAGAGTAATTATTTGAAGACATATTCTTAACATCGATCCAAACAAGATCAAATGTGGAATAATTATTTGAAGAAACCTTCTCAACATTGATCTAGGGAGAATCAGATGTGGAAGGGGGTTCATCATGCACCAATGCATCATTTCTAGAAGAGGGTGCATTAGAGTGAAGATGAGATTTATCATTCATGAATGCAACATCTCTAGAAGAGAGTGCATTGGAATGAAGAGAAGGTTCATCATTCACAAATGTATCATCTCTAGAAGGGAGTGCATTGGAATGAATGGAAGGTAGAGTAACATTAAGAAAGGTATCAATGATTTCATCTTCTTGCGATAAAATATCCTTTGAAGGACTTTCATGAGAAGGATCAAAGACACCAAGTGACATGGGAAAATCCAAGTCAATATCACATGCACTAAATGAAATATCATTAAAATTTTGAACAAAATTAGACACAAAACTAATAAAAGAAGATATTAAATCCATTATATTTTTTTGGTATTTTCTATGTTCTAGTAATTTGCGTTTTTAGAAGTCTTAGGAGTAGAATTTGAGGTTGGAACTTGCATCAGTCCCTAAAATTAAATTATTGAAGGAACTAGTATTTTGGGGACTAAACAAGTTCTCTAGGAGACCTTTCCAATGGTGTAAACGGTGCTGAATTCTGGGCACCAAGTCAAAAGTTATGACCCTGCCAAGTAGGGGTAAATAAATTCCTAGCTTTTCAAAGAACACCGTTGTTCATGTTGGGTTCACCAAAATGTAATATAGGAGGATTCACTACTCATGATCTCTCTTCATTTAGAAAGCCTCATGGGGTGAATTTCCTTATACTACCTTGATGGAAGAAGGTAGAAGTTTCAGAATTAGGAAGAGTAGGTCACAAAGATTTTCTGGACAAACTGATGAGCTCTGGACCAAAGGATGCCAACATATAATATGGACATCAGTGTAGTGCACTGGCGTCTTATACAGACTAGAGAGTGAGTTTATCATAGAAAATGCTTAAGTGGCTACTTCTACTTAAAATGCTAAGAAACCTTAAAATACAAGAAAAAGACAGAATTGAAATAGAGTGAAGTAAACTATCAAAGGTGAGAAGAAGAAAGGAAAGAAATACTTACAACCACATGAGTGATGAAGTCTCCACCAAATGAATATCTTCAAAACCTTCATGTAATAGCTAGAGAGGATGTTGGGGCTGTATATGGGCCTACCTCAGTCAGACCCCAATTTGGTGTTCCCACCTCCACGGATAGTCAGATAGATAGGGAGAAATGAAGCAAAGAGCACTTAAAGAACTACAAAAATAGTGTTATGCTACTCAACCAAGTAATAGAGGAGAGGATTGAAAGCTTACCACCTCCACCAATAGCACTCAAGGTTGCTTGGGGTAGAAAATGAGAGGAACTCAAGCCTCTGTTGCAATAGTTTTTTGTTCCACACTTGCTCTACTGAAGTGGTGGAGTTTTATGTTGCTGCAATGGAGTACAAAGTGTTTGGAGATTGAGGAGAGTGAGATCAATGCTTGGATGAGGGTGTGAAGAGATGAAATGCTTGTTCAAGGAGTGAATATGAAGAAGAGATGAAGAGAAATGACCATATTCAAGTTGGTCAGCCGAAAGGGGCGTTACAACTTGACTCCCAATGAGAAGTGTAACACCTCTGTAGGCTGCAAATGTAGGACTCTGTCAGGGACATAAGTGCACCGTGTGGAAATATACGTGTCGCATGAGTGTCCTTGATAGAAACACCTCCATCAACACTCAAAATAGGTGCCAAGTGTGATGCAAGCAATGGGATTAGGTGGAATTAAGCCTCCGAACTTGGTTTTCTAAAGTGGAGAGGGAAAAATGGGAATTTACACATGGGGTGAAAATTCACTCTTATACATATTCCAATATACTTTGGATTATATAATTGACACATTATAATCAAATAGTTAAAGACAAATAAATTGGAAGCCCATTGTGATAGATTGTAATATTGTTGTGATTATAATAAAATAAATATATTTAGTAAGTATGATTATACCTTTTTTATTTCATTGTCGGATAATCCTTCATAGACCTTCTACCCATTATTAGATTAGTTGGGAGAGAAAAATTATTTCATCTAGATTTATATAAATTTAAGGAATTAGCTTAACAAGCAAGAAAGAGAACACGTGATTCATGAGTCATCACACTATATTCACATTTGAAGTATACTAAGAAGTATATGATATATATATAAAACACTAGAAATTGTCTAGTGCACATGGAAATATATGTGTTTTTTTAATTTATGTCTTGTTTATCTATGATGTCTAGTAAGAAGCTTTTATATAGAGCACCAAATATGAGTTAGTTTACAAGAGTGATAATGGATACACTAAAAATATAAGGCATCTCTAACCAAACCCAAGATGCTATGAAATAGATGATATGGTATTATTAATGTCACTAAGAGGATGGAAGAGGTGCTTGATATGTGAAGGATATGAACTTATATATTGATTATTTTGAAGATGACCATAGAAGAAACTCTAACCCTAGAAATGAGAAAATTGAAAATTAAGAGGATGAGGAAGACATAATTTAAAGGTTATATTTGTTGGTGTATTAACCATTCTTAGGTGGTACTTATATGACAACATGCTTGTGTGGAAAGTTAATTACAATTTAGGTAGAATATTTCTAATATATGTACCTCAATCCTAATACATTAATCATCAATATTTATTGTTCTCTTGTAATTTTCTTTTCATGTGTTGTTTCCATTTTTCCTAGTGTCTTGACTAATTTCACAAACACGTTGGTGCAAATGGAAATGAAAATTCAAGCAAGTTCTACATGAAGATTTGAGGTGAGGGTTGCAAATCCTACTAAATGTTTGCAAATTTTACAAATATTTGTGTAATGGTGAGGATCTGCTACTCTTGAGTCTCTAGGACAAGGAAGATTGCATAAAGAGTTTCATCATATTAAATAATTTAAAATGGTCTTCCCTTAATATGGAATTATTTCCTGAGAATTTGATCAAAACATTTCTTATGTCATTTGGGATAGGGTTTGGATATCTAGGTATTCCATCAAAGTATAGCTTTCTATATCGGTCCAATTGCATTAGTCTTCTATAAAATGGATTTGCTTGACCTTGTTGATGTCTAGTACCACCTTGCCCTCCACTATTCTAATTTCCCTATTGTGTGTTTTTCCATCCCATATTTTGGTTTCCTTTCTAATTGGAAGTACTTCCACCAGACTAGTTGTTTTCTTGGTTTTGGGAAGACTACCGGGCCACTCCAGTAGAACTTTGTGGTTGGCATTGGGGAATATTTTTGAGTAGTGGTAGAAGGAATGTTTATTCCATTTATTGTGGTAGGTTGAGGTGTGGAATGAGGATGATTTTGAGAACTTGAAGGTGATGAGTTTCCATTATTTTCTTTCAAACATGCAATCTTTCTTTGCATCTTTGCATTATTAGCTAGGATTTGTGCCTTTTCTAGCTCACCCTTTAGTTGTTCATTTTGCAATTGTAGGTTAAGGATTGCAATATTTGGGGCTGCATTTGTAGTATTTTTTATGGATGGCACATTATTCTTTATTATAAGTCTCTTAGATGGATTGATATGCTTCTTTCTTGAATCCATAGGTTGTGATAGATTAGCAGTATTGGATGCGGCTACAATTGAGCTTGTAACAATAGAACTAGTCCATATGTTAGTATTAGAAATCCCAACAGGAGCAAACAAAGGATCTTTCATGAATTTCCCATAAGTAGGGGTAAGAAGAGGTTGAGGAGATGAAGGAACTATGGGTGTAATTTCTTCAAGAATTTGTGATAAATCAATCTTTCCACTCTCCTTCTCAACCTATCTCTCTCAATCATAGCAAATTTATTTTTTTATTCTCTCTACTTTGCTTGTTTAACTCTCAATTCTTCAAGCTTCTTAGCTTCTTCTTGAAGACCTTCAATACATTTAAATAATTCCTTAGGATCTTCCAAAGTAACTTCAATATTAGAATGTTCAGGGGTATAATTTGTGAGATTCAACCCCTCTCCATGTGAAGGAGAACCAAGAATTCTACTATAATAATTTCTAAATGGGTTAAACCCATGAGTTGTGGAAATAGTGGCACCTCTAGGACTTAACCTTCATGATTCTAAAGCATCATTAATATCTTTGTCCTAAAAGTTCTAGTGATCAACTAGTTTGGTGACCATAGGAATTGTACTCACTTGTTTACAACTCATGGATTCTTTTGTGATAGGGATCTCATTTTTAGGAGGAATTCCATACTTATATAAGTATTTATCACCACTTGGATTTAAGTTATCAAACTCAGAAATAGGACAATTAGTATACTTTATTCAATATTCTTTTTCTCCCAAGATTGTTTGGCATTGCGTTGTAACTCTCCTTCCAATCTCTACTCTAGATTTTTCTTCATGTTGCTTCTATTTCCTCTCATGGAATCTATACTTGACACAAATCTCTCTCTCTTTATCTATTTATCATAAATTTTTGATGTATAAAATAAGACTCAAAGTCACCACCAAATAAATGGAAATTTGAAAACATTTTGCAATTATTTCAAGAGAATTTGTAAATAGAAATACAACCAGACCATGACCTTCAAATAATACAATTGAGACCCAAAAACTTAACCCTTGGAACACAAAACTAAAGGATAATGATATTTTTTTTGAAATCATTCTTCAAAGAGTGAAGAACCATAAAAATTTGACTCTAACTATATAGATCTCGAACTAGGGATGTTTCAACAATTTTTTCCCTAGCAATGTCGCCAATTTGTTGGTTATTTTTAATTCCCAAATTGATCTTACCAATTACCTATGAATTTTATGAATTCAATAATTAGTAACTAGAAGGGATTGGTAAACTTGATAGGTGAAATTTTTCTAGGCTTTTCCTTTGCACTTTGGGCTCTACAAAACCTAGGAGGGTGATCTCAAACAATTTTATCAAGCTCTCTTGTACCATTTTACCTTGAACATTGTAGAAAATAGACATGCTTTATATGTAATTGCTTGACAATTAAAAGAATTCAAAGACTTGGTCAAATCTCTAAGCATTAATCAATTTGTAGAAGTAGAACATGGTAAACCTCAACTCAACACATATTTGAACCTAAAATAAGGATTTAATGATTTTGAATGTATTTTTTGTGAAAGGTCATGAATATGTAACTCAAATATAGATCCTAGATCAGTGCCTTTACCTATGGAAAGGAGTCAAAATTAATGAAAACCATGATGAATAACAACATTTTAAACCTAGCATTACATAAGCTTTTATAACATTGCATTACAGTATTATACTCAAGTATTCTGAACTAGAACTTCTTATCAAATCCTTATCCTCAAATTACATAAATCTATGGTTCCATCAAAGTAATTTAACTAATTCTTTAAATCAGAACAAAGATAAAACCATACATTTATTGGAACATAATGAAGATCATTGAAAAGACCCTTGATCATTTTCATTGATAATTCATATAAAAAGCATAAAAGGAGAGAATTGGCTTCAAAATCATGTCATTCTTGTATTCAAATACTAGTACTATTATACAACATTAAATTTGCAGAAATCAAAGACTTAAAAACCTACAAATAGACTAGACTTCTATTCTTTGTACTATTACAAAACTTCTCTAAAAGATCAATCAACAACCCATACAATTAGCCCTAAATTCTCTTTTATAAAAATAAGGGAGAAAAATAAGCATCAAGCTAATTGACACATGCCACATTTTCATTTGAAACAAATTTTCATTTCAAAATGTAAAAGAAACTGCAAGCTCGTGGATGGAACATTCCGAGTGCAAAGCAGCTATACAAGTTGTAACAAACATTATGCTTTCCCAAAATATCTGAAACAATTAGTGGTACTTTATATCACTTCATCCCTCATTCTTCTTCATGGACGACTCAAAGAAATATGAGTTGGTAGATGAGAGAATAACCTATTATGCAAGATGATAAAATGTATCTGTTGATGCCCTTGGAAACTTTTGAAACTGATGAAAATTCCAAATAGACAAAAATGTTGCCACATAATCACTTAAAAGACTGTACAAATTGAGAAAATCATTATACTTATGGTCCCAAGAAGTATAGTCCTCTTTTATATGCCAACTGAAAGCCATGAGATCATCCAAATTTTTCCTATAAGGATGATACTTTATCATTATTTGATTTGCATCCTTCTCAAAATCCTCCAAAAATGTGCTAGTGAATGACAACTTATTCATACTATCCTTTAACATAGCTATGTTGACATCTCCCTCTTCACAAATTAGGGTGTCCACTATATAAATAACATCCATGTGATCCCTCCATTTCTCATAGGTCTTGATAGTTCCATCATTATTAAGAATGTTAGGTAGGAGACCAAGATCACTTTCATCAAATTTCTTGAGTAATGTCTTGATTCGCTTTCCCAGTGGATCTACCAACCCTTGATATTCAACAATTTCCTTCACTACCTTGTAAGTTGGAGCAATTTATAACAAATTATTTTACTAATGTGTGAAGCCTATCACCATGCTTTTTAATGCACCCAACCTTGGAACCCATGTTTGCATTAGTGGAATAGCAACTGATCTATCCCTTTCAAACATACCTAGTGAATTGAAAATTAAAGAATAATTAGAGCGAACACTCCTCACTCTTTTTATTTCCTTTTCTATACAATTTTCCAAAACATTAGAAATAATAAAAATATTGTTATCATTGCTTAATGCAAATAATTCTTCATACACCTCCAATTGTTGAATTAATTCTTTCTCTACTCCTTTTTTTCCAAGAGATGTTGCTGATGTACTTGGGTATATGAAAGAGGTACATTTTCCTCATTATACACTATAATTTCCATTGATGATGGTGGAGGAGGAGAATGGATAGGAGGATGTGGTGATTGCACTGGAGGAGATGGAACATGAGGATGAACACTAGCCTACATTGGTGCCTTAGTTTGCATTGATTGTGGTTTTTCCTTTAGCAATGCAACTTTTGATTGTAATTCTCTAATCTTTTGTTCATATTTTTTGTATGCAAGCACTAGATCATTATACTCCTTACTATTCACCTCATAATCTCCTTGCAAGGATTCAATATTAGCCTTTGTGAATTAGGCTACATTCACTACCATTGTAGTTGCTTCAATAGCTAGATTATCAAATACTCTATTATTATCCCAACCCTTAAATTTGATGTTGGATCTACAACCTTTGGTTTAATTTTTTTTGGGACTAATTCCCAAATGGCCAATGTGTCTAATTGTGGACTAAAAGTTGACCCCTATAAGGAACATGTGGCTTCCTTGTTAGTGGAAAAAATAGGAGTATTATGTCTCCTTACTATTTCAAAAGCTATGGAAGATGACATATCCCATTTAGGTAACAAGAGAAAACCACTTTCCCTTACCAATTTCCTGCCTCCTATAGGTGTTATCTCCTTATATTTTTCCTTCATTTCTACAAGGACCTTGCCTTCAATTACTTCTCTTGGAAGCTCTAGATTTTTAATCATTCCAATTTTTACTTTTTCATCATATTCCTCTCTTCGCCCACCAAACAAATTCTTGAAACACGTTGGTTTTGAAAAAGGCATCATCATCCATAAATTCATTGCATTCATTTTCTCTGACATCATTGGAATTGTTGACCCCAATCACATTATCCTTACTGAATCTGAGCCTTTAAATTGGTAAGTTCACTCCTCTTGGGGGTGAAGGCATATCCTACATTATTTCATTCTCAGTCATAATGATTTCCCCATCAAAATCAAGAGGATAATAAAAAATTCCAACTGCTATAACACTCCTTGTTGGTTCAACTTTTCTTCTTTTGGGTGAAAATTCCCTTGGAGGTGAACCTAACTCAATATCCTTTGGATTGGATGATGTTGGGGGTGGAGATGGTGGCATTTTATGTATAGGAGAAGAAGCTCTAGACTCTTCTAAATGAGTACGAGTAAAAATTGTTTTCTCCTTTCTCACTATGCTCTTTTTCCTTGAAAATGTATACTCCTTTGTTGGTGGTTGATATCTTGGTCTTTCTTCCACCATAGGGTCTTTTCCTTTATCTTGAACTTCCATCTCCTCTTTGAGGCATCCTACCACTTGATCAAAATTCTACAGTATTGTCTCCAATCTTAAAATCTAATCATCAGTGTTTGAAAAAACTCCCCTAAAATTAGGATCCTTATCTTGTTTTGCCTTCTCCATTTTGATGAAGGCTAACCATTTCATCTTTCTCTCCTATATTTTCTGATTACATTTATAGGAAGTAGAAATTATGCAAAAAATTCCCTCCCTTAATTTTTTCCTTTCAGGAAACCATGAAACCTTCTAGATTAAATTTCTCATTTTGTAACATTTCATTCCTAGAGGTTTAATCATTGGGACAGTGTTCTTCCACCCATCTTTAATTTGTAGGGAAAAGATTCCCTTCCTCATTCCAACTAAATGGATTTCTTCAACATTTTCCAACTACATCATGACTTCAAGAAAACCAATCCTCAATGGCACATCTCTTGGAAAAACATAGGGTGTGACATTTGTATGGTATAATATGAGGATGGTGCAATCAGAATATGGGATGATGTCTCCTTAATTATTCTTAATGCCTATCTCAAGTCTCCTTTCTTTGGGTTTTAAGAAATCATTCAAATCCTTTGGAATCCTAGGTGGACTCAAAACCAAGTAGCCTCTCAATTTTGAAGCAAATACATTGGATAAAAACACAAAACTAGAGTCTTGCTCAACCATATCCAAAATATGAGTCCAAGATTTGATAGGGACATCCTAACCATTCTCATTCATTGTATCCAATTTAATATATTGTCCAAAATATTTAGAACCTTTTTATAAAAACATATGGATCAACAATGAATACCACTAAATTTTGACACCTATTTGACCAACTTTGAGAGTTATCGGGCCTTTGTGGATCTCATTGGAAATATATGTTGCAAAATTATATAATTTGTTTCCCATTACATGTTGAATGTTGGAAATCATGTACATGAAAGCCATTGACATCTTTGTGGGAGGGTCTAACCCTAAAATTTAACACAAAGTGAAGAAATTTCTTTGAAAATAGAACTCAAATTTCTCAACTAGATAGGGCTCCTTATTACATGGATTAAGTTTGATCCTACTTCTATTTTTCCCCTTCCCATGGAACTTGTTAATATTGAAACTTTGAAAGCTACTTTTATCTTTTCATATTCTTCCTCCAAGGCATTCAAATCAATGGGCTCCTTAGCACTAGTGTCTAACTTGAACACTTCAATTATCCTAGCCCCAGTGATGCCAATCATTTTTACACCAATGTGTGTCCTTACAACTCAAAAATTAGGGTCATATTTGGCTACTATAGCCTTTAGAAGATCAATGTTATGGTATACATTGGGGAAAATAGGTTTCCCCTTATCTAACCTCCATGGATTGCAAATAGGGACCCTAGAATTCCTATTCTCAAACCAGTATGTAAATAAGGTCCATCTAGTGACTGCAAGGGTAGCATCTTTAAAGGTATAATTTCTATAAAAAATGCTTGCGTCCATTCCAGTGCTTTGGAATATTATTTTTCCTATGTTATTATCATTTGTGGAGCTGGGAAATTGGTCTAGTACTTGAAAAAAAGGTCATTTTATAGGCTTTGGTACAAATATAGAAGATTGAACTTTTGGAGGTGTCATTCTTAGAATTTTAACAACCTAGGGTTTTATAAGGTCTTGATTTAGTGTCTCTGGTGAGGTAGTTTAGGTGTTCTAACACGTACACATAAACTATGGAAACTTCAAAGTATTTTGATGACAATTCAGTGAATGTAAAACCTTAAAAGAAAACTAAATTACCATATTAACTCAAAAAATGTGAAGGCACACAAATGCAAGTGAAATTGAATATAGAGGATGAAATTTTTACTCTTTAGTGCTTTAAAAATCTAGAAACCCTAATTAAAGATGTGAGAAAGCTCAAACTACATAGGAAAAATCTTTAATTTTCCTTAGAATGCTTTGCTAATTAGAAAAATTCTTTAAATTCTACTTTTATGATGAGAAAATCCTTTTAATTTAGCAGAAGAACATTACATCCACCATTACTGTTCACTTGCATGAACCAAAATAGCTCCATCAACCCCTTTAGCAATTTTGAATATTTCATGTTGATTATCTAGTAAGTTGGATCAATGAATGGTCCAAATGGAGTCACATAAGTTTGAAAAATTGACTTATGTTGACTATGACATCCAACCAATAAAAATTTTCCATGTGGAAAAGTCTCACACCATTATCCTGGGCTTCACGATCCTCTAGAATCCTTTAAAAGTGTCACATGTCATTCACCTATTGCCTTGCATGAGTCTATTGGGACGCAAATCAAGTGTCGTGGGTTGGCCAGAAATGACCCATATGTAACCTATACACTCTTTATCCTCTAGTCTTATGCCCACACAAAATTTTTTGAACATATGCTTTAAATATATGCAAGAGGAATGGTCGGGATTAAAAAATCTAAATCACTTTTAACCACAAGGCTTTCATGTCCATTAGTAGCTCAAATTTTAATTCCTTTAAAATCACTTAGAAATATTTAATGTAATATTTCTTGTCTTCAATAGTCCTTTGAATGGTTCATATGGAACCACATGGAAAATGCTCACTATCCCTCATAGTACCTAGATCTACAAATAGACCCCCCTATGGGATAGTGGGCAACAACTAAGATTTAACCAAGATCCTTCACTCTAGCCATCATATCAAAGGGCCCACCATCTTCATTACTTTATAAACCACTAAGCGCTTCAAATAAATGGGACACACGAAACACACCTGCTATCCCTTGTTTTTTATATGAATATTTTATTGCCACATGGGCTAGTGAGCAACCAATGAATGTTGAGTTTTGGGGTAGGACAAGTCTTTGAAGGCTCTTTATTGCACATGCTTTAAGTTTATAACTTAAAGAGGGGACTTCACTAGGTCAACAAAAACACTAGGACTTAGATAAATCTTGTACCAAAGCTTAAGACATAATATGAAATTTCAATAATTCATGACTCACAAAATTATAAACTTTGGAAAACATTCTGCATAGGACATAGCCTATTTCATTAGGAAATTGGGGTCATAAATATATGATAGCAATAAAACAATTTGTAACTCAGATGACCACGAATGGGTAGGAACAAGTCAATAATTTGGAACAAGGGTTTTTTAAAGGGTTTTAGCCCTAGGCTGAACCCAAATGCATGAAAATGAAAACCCTAGCTTCATAAAATGGCATTTAAATAAGGATTTTTGCAATGTAACATATCAAACCACAAAATTTTACAGAGGTTCCCCCAGGAAACATGGCAAGGCTTGTGTGTAAGGATTACTCACAAGTAGAAGGAATAGAATTTGAGGAGACATTTTATCTGATAGCTAGAATGGATTCACTCAATATTTTTTTTGGCTTTTGCAACACATAAGGAAATTAAATTTTATTAGATGGATGCGAAGTCTTCTTTTTTGAATGGAGAATTAGAAGAAGTATACATGGAACAACTAGAAGGATTTTTGTTATTAGATAGACTAGATATGGTTTACATATTGAAGAAGATATTGTATGGATTAAAGCAAGCTTCCAAAGCTTCGTATGCAAGGTTGGACATGTATTTGATATAACAAGGATTCAATAAGGATACTAGAGATAATAATATTTACTTTAAATTGGAAAAAGATAAAATATTGATAGTGGTTGTGTATGTTGATGACATTATCTTTGGAGGAAATGAATCTATATGCAGGAAATTTACAAAAGAGATACATAAAGAGTTTAATATGTGAATGTTTGGGGAGATGAATTTCTTCCTTGGGTTACAAATCAATCAAGTAGATAAATGGATTTGTATTTCACAATCAAAGTATGTCAAAGAGATCTTGAAGAAGTTTGGAATTGAATATTTTGAATGGGTATGTACTCCTATGGTTACTAGTTGTAAGTTGAGAAAAAAATGATGAATATTAGAAGGATGATTAGAGAAAGTATAGATCTATGATTTGTGGACTGCTATACCTAACTGTTAGTAGACTAGATATCATGCATGCAGTTTGTCTTATGGCTAGATTTCAGGAAGATCCCACAATATCACATATTGTAGCAGTTAAGAGGATACTCAAATATTTGAAAGGAACTTTGAATGATGGCTTGCGGTATCCAAAGGATCCTTAGTTTACCTTGATTGCTTATATAGATGCAGATTGGGTCAGATGTGTTGATGATAGGAAAATTACAAGTGATGGTGCATTCTTTCTTGGATGTAGATTAGTATCATGGCTAAGTAAGAAACAAGATTCAATTTCTGTATCTACTGTAGAGGTTGGGTATATTGCAACAACATCTTTTTGCACATAGATGTTGTGGATGAGAAAAACATTGAATGATATCAAAGTGATGTATGATGAGCCTATTTCTATCTTTTGTGATAATACAATTGCAATTAATATTTTAAATAATATAGTTATGAATTCAATTAAAAAACATATTTCAATCAAATATCACTTGTTGAGAGAGAAGGTTTTAGATAATGAAGTGAATCTTGAATACATGCTACAAAGGATTAGATTGCTGACATATTCACTAAGGATATTCCTAAGGATACTTTTGAGTATCTATGGGAGAAGCTGGTAGTTATTTCCCCTCCTTCCTTGAACTAGATGCATATGGAGATGCATCAATCTAGTGGATCTATGGATTCATTCTTTTTCCTAGACTGATGTTGGTGGGTACCTCTCAGGGAAAATAGGTAATGGAATTATTGTAGCATGGAATGTATGTTATCATATTATAGAGGTTTATGATTTGGTATAGGTTGGTATGTACTCCTAAGGGGGATTATTTAGAGAAATAAAGGAAAGAAAGTTGTAGAATAGTGGTCAAAAATTTATCTAAGGGGGAGAAAAATCATGTGATTTGGTTCAATGTCAAAGGGAGAGAACAATGCAAAACGTTTTTCCCTTGCCATTGATGTCAAAGGGGGAGAATAGTGTATGTGAAAAATAGAGATAAATTCATGTGGAAAAGACTATCTATATAGGGAGAGAAAATTGGAAGTGAGTCATTCAAGGAGAATGTATTCAAAGTTTTTGTGTCTTTGATGGTTTTTCACATCTCATGTTTCCATCAATAACAAAAGGGTAGATTGTTGCAAGTATGACCATATGTGTTTTCATTGATGTCAACAAGCCTGTGTTGTCATTGGTGTCAGTTGTGTAGTGGTTGAGATGTATTTTTGAAGGGGAGATTGTTGTTGAATATTAGTTGTATGTAATGGATATGGTTGCAAGTTTTTGTGGTAGATGGTGTTTTATATGCTTTGATTAGTTGTATTATGTTGTCATTAGCAAAGCTACTAGTGCCAACCTCTAGTTTTGCTTTGATAATTTTTTGTCTATGGATGTGGTAGTGTTGATGAGGATGTCTTTTTGGTGCTTGGTTTCCAAATTATTTTGAGAAAATTTGATAAAAAGAGGAAACAGTGTGTCACATTGGTGTTCTAGGTTGCAAAGGTGTGTTCTAGTTTTTTTGTGCATTTTTTCTAGGTTAAATATATTCTTGTGTGGTTTAGATATTTTTGTGAGAGGTATTCAAAGATGTTATATCTATAATTTGGTGTTACATATCAATGTTCAAAAGAATTTACATTCACCAATGTGTGAACTATGTATTGCAGGGATGTCTAGGAGAAATGTCTTTTCTCGACATTTCTCCCTAGTTATGTTCCAAGTCTTATAGATCTAAGGGAGAGTTGATGATGTTGATCTCTTTCATGTGTCAAGAGGATTCATGGTTTGGTGCTTCAAATGAATTTTTTGCAAGTTACAATGTGTCAAAGAGTTGTCTGAATGTACAAGATGTTTACGCTTTTTAGGAAAAAAAATTTGCAAAGGAGTTTGTTGTAATTTAGGATGTTTTTGAATAATGTTTAGGTGATATTTGTTGTGCACAAGTTATTGATTGATCAAAGGAAGAGTGTACCTAAAATTTTAATGGTGTTTGCATGGGTAATAATGGACCTTGTGTTTACACTACATCTAAAGTGTCTTCATGGAGTGTGGAAGTGTGTTGAGGCATGTTAGGGAAGATTTAGGTCCTAGCTAAGGAGTTGTGTGGTCTGCCTTCATTCCTTTACACCATGGGAATTTTTTGCACTGATCTAATTTGAATTTTCACATTTGATGTGCATAGCCAACCTTGGAGAAAGTTTTCAATTTTGAAGAAGGTATAAATAAGTGTCAAGTTGTTGAAGGGTAACAAAATAGATGTGTGTGATGTGAATGTTGCAAATAGTAGAATTGTAGATTATGAAATTGAGAGAAGAAATATGAGCTTCAAAGTGTTGGTCTATAGGATGTAATGAGTATGAGGTGTCTGCAATCATTCAAACAAAGCTATGAAGGTGTTGGAGATATTTTGGTGGACTCTTTGTTGCATTGAGATAATGTTCTCTATGTAACACTTCTTTTCTATCTTCTTTCTTTGATCCAGAAATGAGCCTTGGTTGTGAGACTTTCTTGAAAGTGTGTCCTATTATAGAAGTGAGCCCTTGTATAGGTTTTGAAATTACTTATATTATGAGCTAATACTCACCATGGTTTTCCCCTTATTTGGGTTTCCATGTAAATATGGTGTTCTCTTGTGTATGGTGTTATTGTGTTTCATTTTTTGTTATCTACATTTCATATTTAATCATGATAACAGATTAAAATTTTAATGAATGTATATGGATTTGATTACTATTGAGGGTTTTGAGTTTTTGATAAGATACAATTGATCCACCCCACCTCTCAGTTGTCTTTTTCCTTCAACATCCTTCCTACCTTGGCTGAGGCTCTTCTATTAGTCTCAATGTGTAATGTAGTTTTAAAAGCCTCCCTCAAATTTTGAACGTCTTCATCTCTCAAGAGATAACTCATCTACAAATCAAAAGAATTAGAGTAACTAATTGGACACACGTGCTCATTTGGCCTTATATTGGCAAGGATTCTATGCATTGCGATTTGGAATATAATGTTGAAATTTGACACCATTTCATTATGTCCCTTAGAGATGTTGTTGAACTCATTGAGCATGAACCTAGGGTTTATTTTTTTACCATATTGTTCCTTGAATACTCTTTTGAATTCTTTCCATGATCCAATAGTAGCCTCTAGTAGGACTCTACCAATCTCTTGCATCTTCAACTATTGAATGCATAATTTTTTTTATAACCACATCTTCATGTTTAATTTCATATTAATCTAGTAAATTTAGGAATGTCCTCAAATGATCTTCACTAGAAAATGCATTATTTCTAGGGAATTTGGTCAACACAGTCCTTATGTCGTTTGGGATTGGATTAAGACAACTAGTTATCACATCAAAACACAACTTCTGTATCTTTCCAACTACATGGGCCTTCTATGCAACTAATTATCTTGACTATCATTGTGCCTATTACTTCCACTTCCTCCCATGTTTGGCTCCCTTTTGGGATCACATTTAAGCTATCAAACTAATTGTATGTATGCTCAACATTATGGGTATTATGGATCTAGGAACTTGGGATAGATTGACCTATAAGATGCAAAAAAAAATTCAATCATAGGTGTGGGTTGCGATGAAGAAGATGGAGGATCTTGGGAACTAGAGGCTATAGAATTTTCAGCAAGACATGAAGACTTCAAGAAATAAATATTTCTTTGAAATTCTATATTAGCAACCAATATTTCAATTCTCTCCAATTCCTTTTTTAACTCCTCATTCTAACTTTTCAATTTAAGTTCCATTGTCTCTAATTTCTCATATGCAAGAATTTTTTGGGATGAGGAACCTTCATTAATAACTAATTGTTTCATAGGTTTCTTCCCTCTATAACCATGTTGGGATTGAACATTTTTGGTTGTGAGATAAGAAGAATTCACTACACGTGGGTCTCTTCATTCTCAAGAAATCACCAAGGAATGAACTGCCCTTATCCACCTCAACACAAATAGAATGGAAAAAATGCAAAGGAAATATACTCAAGCTAACTTTCAGAGAAGGCTACTTCAAATCTCAAGAGAGTAAAACTTCTAGATCTTTGCCTCCGACTAAGGAGCTCTTGGCCAAAGGATGGCAACATAGATTCAAGATGTTAGCACGACACACTATCATCCAAATTGTGTGTTTGTGTCTTGAACAACTAAAAGTTTAGGAGCTCAGACAGGAAAAATAAGGTTTCACTTCCTAACTTAGATCTGAGGTCCTGCTAAGAGAATAATCAAGCAAACAACAAAAACTTCAAGAAAAGTACAAGGAGAACTTGGAGAAAACTTACCCACAACCAGACGTCTACCTCAGTCAAACCCCCATTTTGGTTTTCATACCTCTATGGAAAACCAAATAGGAAAGGAGTGTAACCAAAATGGACACAGCGTGTGGTGAAAGAAAAACCCACTTTAGGAGTAGAACCCACACCATGAGATGGAAAATGAACAAGTAAATAGAAAAGAGTGTGAGAGAGAGAGAGAGCATTACCCACAGGCCTAGGACCTCTCCAGAGCACACAAACACACTGTCGAATGCTTGCTTAAGAGTTGTAGCTGATGGAGGGACCTCAGTCCAGAAAAACATCACTTTTAGTAGTGTTGCATGTTGAGAATGAGAGAAATCTAAGAGTGAAGTTGAAAAGGGCTTGATTGAATGAAGTTAGACCTCCAAAATGAGAGCAAATGAGTGATTTCATTGTATGCAAGGGCGACAAAGATTGGTTAAACCCAAAATCTGACTACTAGGACATGTGTCAAGAGTCAAGATTTGAGATTCCCTATTTAAGACTCAAAAAATTGATAGGATGTAGCATGCCATGCAGATGTCCAAGACATCATTTTTTGGGAAACATGTCATTAGGCTTCTTGTTGCTTCACCACTAGTCCACATGGAGCTAGAATTGTTAAATTCTAGCCCATGGGATTTTCGTCATTAATGCTCTAGGGTGTCATAAATGTGGAATTTCCCCTAGGTACAATTTTGTAACATTACATTTTGCCCCCACTTTAGTGGGCTCAATTTTGGAAAAATAAGCCACACTAAAGTAGAGAAGAAAATTTTTACCCCAAATTTGAATTTTATGAATTTGTGTGCCAAGGAAAGGGGTCTCAGAGGCCACCAAGGTTGAGCTAAATAGTACCAAAGGTGCCCCAACAACCAAGATCAACAAACAACAACAATGTAGTTGTGAAAAATCGCTCAAAATTTTGATTTGCAAAACTCAAATTTTAGGTCAGTTTCAAAAGTTAGAAGAAGCTACTATGATGAAAACAATGATCAAGAAAAATTTGGTGATTCAGAAGAAAAATATGGTCAAGAGGTCACTATATGCCCCATCCTAAGATTTCCCCCAACTAGATGGGGTAAATTTAGGAGAAATTAGGGAGCCACAAACCCTAGGAAAAATGGGCCCCAAATGGCCTATATATACCTAGGTGGGCTCCTAGAAGGGTCATTTTCACTATTCACCTGTGAGGAAATTATTGAATTTTGTGAGAGAAAAGTTAGGAAAATGTAGAGTAGGGGAGAGTATGAGGTGCTAAGACTACAACAACTAAGGGAGGGAATTTTCGTGGTCCGTGAGGTGGACCAAGTAGGTTTTGAAACCCCATTTTTAATGAATTTTTAGCATTTTTTTGGAAAAAAATTTAACTTCAAGTTGTGCAAGCATCTTTTTTTAGCACTGCCATCTAAAAGATGTGTGAGGGTCCCATCTCTATGTTATCATCTCTATGCTAGCATCTTTAATGAATTTTAGCATTTTTTTGGAAAAAAATTTAACTTCAAGTTGTGCAGGCATCTTTTTTTAGCACTGCCATCTAAAAGATGTGTGAGGGTCCCATCTCTATGCTGGCATCTGCAAGGCATCAATGGTAGATTGAGACATATGCACGACACATGAAAGTCTTTAATAAATTTTGTGCTTTTAGATTTTAAATCCCATTTTCTAGCTTAATTTTTTTTCACTTTTTGTTGGACTATCTTGAGATTTAGGAGCATCCTAGTGGGTTAGCATACCAACTTTTTACGAGCAGAGAGATTTCCTTAGTGATGATGAGGTCAGACATTTGTAGCAAGTCGGTCTCTAACATGCATTCACCATGCTAGAGATGAGTTATCATGAGAGGATGATAATGACCCTAATGGAGTGATCAGATGCCACCACATCATCTTTTTAGTTGCCTACTGGGGAGATGAAAATTATTTTGGAGGATGTCTATTGGATTCTAAGACTACCCATCTGAGGATGGTGGGTGGTGATCGACGACACCCAGTCAACATAGGAGCAATCAGAGGGTGTCCTTTACTACTCAGGATAGGCCAACAATGACGACAACATGGGCCATATCTGCATGCACTGGTACGACTAGGCGTAGACCACTACACCCCTACTATGCTAAGTGATGGTTGTGATTGTGGCTTTCTAGATCACAATAGATAGGCAAGGCTCTCACCTGCACAAGGGTCTCGTCCATGCTATTCATGAGATGTTTGAGCATCAAATAGTTTTTTCCTAGGGGTGCAGCATGCTTGTGCACTTGTACTAGGAGTTGGGGTGGTACATACACTATGATTACTGCAACCTCGCATCATGCATAGTACTGCAAGGGTGGTCTTTCACCCACATGTGCACAAGGCTAGTTGGTTTCCCTCAGTGACAATTATACCATGTCCCAATGGCCCATTGGTATGATGTCACAGGATAGTGGAGACATGGAGATCTATAGTTTCGGGAATTATAGTAAGATACACTTAAACTATATTGGGTTATATGGAGACCCTATTACTTTTTTATATGGGTAGATGATAGTATGTATCTTAGGAACCTACAACGGGACCATTTTTATCATAGGTTACTATGGCCATATCATCATGTCATACTATTAGAGTCAGTTCATGTGACAACATGGTCACATTAAAACTATCCCTCCTAATGTGCCCATGTACTCATGGGCCTTTAGGAGTGCAGCGAGACCTAGGGACCATCCCCACCCTTCCATCACCAATTTTTTTCCTTCTGGTGATGATAAGCCTGACAGAGATCTATCGCTGATAGCATTGGAATTGTAATAGATTTTAGAGGGTGTGGGAGAGGCACTATCCTTGTCCTATGTTCTCAAAGGATTCCCTCATAGAGGATCCTAGCCTATAGGAGGATGTGCCACCATAGGAACTATAGGATAGGTGGAGAGGGTGGCACTAGGTCGAGGAGGAGAAGAGGCCATAGGAGGAGGTAGTGTTGTAGAGGTCAAGGCAGTGATGGAGGAGGACAAACCCTCCACTAGCTACCCCCATCTCGTTAGTGCCATGAGCACCTACTATCATAGTGATGAAGGCATTGAAGGAACTAGAAGCAGCTACTAATGTTGGCGGCATAGGTCACAGTGTCGCTCCTCAACCTAACCCCACATGGCAGCCATGGGACCCAAGTATACTGAGCATATTGTTTATATTTCAGTAATTTTATTTTTCTTTGTTTATGATTATGTAGATATTCCATGTGATACTAACTTTATTCTTTCTTTATATGGTTTTAGATGATGCACAAGGATGGACTGGGTTGATGGTCCAATGCATATCAAAGGTGGCCTCTGATGTTTCCATCTCAAGAGTGGTGCTTGAGGCATACCAACCAATTTCTGTCAGGTGACATTCCCATCTATTCAAGCTGGTAGTGTGTCTAAGGACTGCTTACAAGGAGTGGGGAGTGGAGATAGTGCAACTGACTGCAGAGGTGACCACTCTCTGGGGGCAGTGTGACTAGTTATCAAGGGAACTACGAATGATGCTTGACAAGTGAGATGTTCCTGTGATGAGTGTTGATTCCATTGATCAGGTGTGTGATTCCCTTCAAAGCCACCTCGATGACCTTGATAGGTAGTTGGTAGTCGTGTTCCTAGAAAATGTTCAATAACTATAGCATGAGCTAATGCAGACATGAATGAGCATATGCTCCCTATAGGGGGAGATTAGAGGGATGTGTGTAGCCTTATTAGTGTCACACACACACACACACCAATCTAGATCCATGACCATCATGTATCCCCTCCCAAGACCATAGCAGTAGTAGCTAGAGTTGGAGGGCTCTGAGAGCCACACATCGTAACCATTGAGAGAGCTCCTATTTTTGTGTATCAATTTTGTAGTGAGAGACATATATTTTGTAGATCTTTTGTATAGACATTTACACATATTCAATAGCCACTCATTTTTTATAGTAGTGGCCCAATACATGTATATGAAATTATATATATATATATATATACAAGATACTGGTTTTGACATCATGGCATTGTGTATTTTGATGTGTATGCTTCTTTATTTTCAAGTATGTTGATGTTATGGATGTTATGTGTGTATATAGATGTATGGTATCATAAGTTAATGAACACACATGAATGTATATTAATTAAATTCAATGATGATCTAACTTCCTTAAAAGATGTAATTTAATGCATGGATACTAGCATAGTAAGATGCATGTATGTATACTACACACACACAGTCACATCATAACACAAAAAAAATTCATAACATGTTAATGAATAATGCCAACATATGTAGTGTCACTACCCTTAAAGGGTGAACACCACACACATGAGACATTAGACACTATACATAGTATCGACGAAGATGCATCACATTAATAGTCTCTTTTAGAGGAATTCCATCCATAGACAATAGGATATGATGTCCCCATCATACATGAGTAACTAAGATAAATGTATATTTTAATACATTTGCATTTTTCAAATAGATAAAACATATACATATATAGCTATGTATATATACATATATATAAATATAATTGTATGAAAATAGAACATATCCATTACTAATATATATTATACTAATCAATTGCTCATACAGTTGATCAAACACAAATCCAAGATGAAGACAAATACAAGCAGTTAGCTGCTAAAAATAATAGATAATCTAGTAATGAAAGGGATGCATTTATCAAATGATCAGGTGAGAATCATCTAGAGGGAAACATGAAGAATGGAAATGGATGTGTCTATTGAGATATCATGACTATATCTAGTTAAAGGTGATGAGGAGAAGGATGATCAAGAAAAAAGAAATCAATCAATCAATAAGAAAATAGGGAGGATCAGGAGAGAAGAATGGAGCTACACTTTAGAGAATTGAGATCAAGACAATACAGAAGAATAAAATATGCCAACACTGAACCAAGAAGCAGACATTAGGCCATTCCGCACTGAGACAAAAAGGCACACATGGGGACAATAAGAAAGAAGATATCAAACACCAATCACTAAGACATAGGGTTGAGAGAAGAACATACTCAGAAGCACAATAAGGGAGAAACATGATAAAAATTCAAGCATACAAGAGTGAAAGACTTCAAAGGAAGTGAAGGCATGTAATCTAGATATTAAGAGAAGAGGAGCCACAAACTGAGATTGATACTTTGAGGCCTTCTAGTTGTAATCATTAGATTTGGAGGAGAAAATTATACACCATTTAACATCATTATATTACTCTTAATCAACATACTTGGATCATCTAACTGAATTAATCAGCTTTAAGATCTTTGATTTATTGGTGTGGCTACTCATCTATTACATTTGAAGTGAATTCTTCACTTGGATTTAGTTGGTATTTTGACATAGGAACCCAAACCATACATAGAGACAACAATGTAAGGGCCTAACCAAATAGGATTAAATTTCCCTCTTTGATCAAGTGACAAATTTACATTTCTCTAATTCTTGTAAAGAACCAGGTCTCCCAGCTTAAAAGTCCTAGGAAGCACACTTTAATTATACTATCTTGATAATGATCATTGATAAGCTTTAAGATGATCGAGAGCATGTAATCAGTGCTCATAGAGTAGCTCTAGCTGATGCAAATGATTAGCTCAAAAAGTTTCATCATCAATTAACCCTTTAAGGGAAACCTGTAAAGACAAAATCTCCAATTCTAAAGGCATGATAGCTCTGACACCATACATGAGGTTGTAAGGTGTTTTTCCTATCACCGTATGAACACTTGTAACTCTTGTGCAAGTACATGAATAAGAAAACTATGTTGCTAACATTGTGGGAAATTTTTAGTAAAATTGAAGGAATATTTTTCCATCATTTGCCAAAAATACCCCATGTGTATCAATTTCCTCACCAGGGATTTACCACCAAAGTGTCCACCCCAAGAACCTATTGGGATTCTTTAAGGGCAAGGGATATCTTTGCCTCAGTGAGACATCGATGAAGCAAACTATTATGGAACTTTCAATAGAAAACATTAGATAAAATAACATAGTGGGCTAAAATATTTCATATGCGAGTGTGATCATTTTTCATCGCATCATTGGGAAAGTTTCATGTCTTCAAATAGTTGTAAATATTAGAAAACCATTCTCCCAAGTCTACATGAGACCACACAAAGCCATTAGATTCTCACTAGGGAAGCAACACTTTCCATGGCATCTACATGTCTATTCTCCCTCCTAGGGACATCGTCTATTGTGAAAGAGGAGAAAAGTTTAAGAAAAGACAAAGCAATGAATCGATACTGAGACAACTTACTTTGCTTTGCCTGATAGGCTCCTGTAATCTAGTTCACAATAAGCTTAGAAATTCCTAGTATGTAGAGATTTCTTATTTTTAGCTCAACTATATCATGCAAGCCAGTAATGAGGGCTTCATACTCAATAATTTTATTAGTGCAAGGAAAGTCCAATCGAAAGGAGAGAGGAACCGACTTACCTTTGAGTGACATTAGAACCACACCCACTTCAAAACCAGTCTGACATCTCAACCAATCAAAGTACATCTTCCATTCAAGGTCATAATTAATTACAAATATTTTCTCATCAGGGAGCAATCCAAACTCGAGAAGGAGTGATATGAGGGAGCGTTTTCCAATTGATCAAAAATTGCTTGACCCTTTATGAGTTCTAAGTAATGAACTTTATGTCAAACTCAAAGAGTAACATTACCCATTTCACTAATCTCCTAGCATGGTCAACATTGGAGAAAAAATGCTTTAGAAGGTCACTTTTCACAATAACATGCATTTCAACATGGAGAAGATAGTTCCTTAGCTTCTGTGTGGCAAAAATGAGAGCAATGCATTTCTTCTCCATGGAGGAATACTGAGTTTCATAATCAACTAGGATGCAACTTATGTGGTAGGTCACTCTCTCTCTCTCTCAACATCATGATATTGAGCAAGCAAGGTTTCCAGAGCATATGGTGATGCTACTAGGTAAAGAAAAATGGGTCTATCTTGCATAGCCGACATCAACATAGGAGGATTGGCCAAGTAGGCTTCGATTGACTCAAAATCCTTTTGGAACTCTTCATCCCATATGAAACGAACATCTTTCTTTCACAAGCAAGTGAAAGGGAGGGTATGATCAAGCATTTGAGATATGAGTGTGAAAATTTCCTGAATCTTCCCTTGTAAACTTTTCAATTTAATGATATTCTTGGGTGGAGGCATGTTAACAATAGCATCAATCTTATTCATGTCAACCTCAATTCCATAATGAGAGACTATAAATCCCAAAAGTTTTCCTATGTCTACATTAGAGACACACTTAAGAGGATCAAGAGTCTCATCTTATAGAGTCAAAGCCTTTAAAAAATAAGACAAAGGTTCTTCACATGATCCTGATGAGTTATAAATTTTTCCAAGATGTCATCAACATAATCTTATAAAATATTATGAATGAAGTCATGGAAAATTAGGGTCATCACCCATTGGTAAGTAGCTCCCATGTTCCTTAACCCAAAGGGCATGACCACAAAACAAAAAGTACCCCAAGGGGTAGTGAAGGCTATCTTGTACTAATCTTCTAGATTAATATAGATCTGATTGTAACCTGAGAAACCATCCATAAAAGATAATAATGCATGGCCTGCAGTTGAGTCCATAATCATATATATATTAGGTAACAAAAAATAATCCTCAAGAGAAGCCTTATTAAGATCACAAGAGTCAATGCATATATGAACATGACCATTAGGCTTACTAACAACAATAATATTTGAGATCCAAGGGGAGTAGAAAATTAGATGGATAAAGCCTACTTTCAACAACTTCTCTATCTCATTCTTAACCATCAATGCCACTCTGGGATTGAACTTTCAGATTTTCTGCTTAACTAGATTGGCATCGGGACATAGAACAATATTATGAACTACTATAGACTCATCAATATGGGGAATGTCCTCATATGTCCAAGCAAAGATGTTAGGATGAAAATATAGGAGATCAAAATGTTCGTCTGCTTCTTCTGAAGAAAGAAACTTCCCAATCTTAATTACTTTTTTAGAAGACTTAGGATCCATAGAGATCTCAATAGTATCTCCTTTAACGAGAGAAGTACAATCTCAAGGATGTGATATTGAAACACCATAAACAATGTTAGAGAGAGGGTTCTTCTCATCAAAATTCAAGAAAAATTCTCCAAAGTAGGCTTGTTTATGCAAGTGATATGGGAATTGTCTTTTGTGATGACAGGGAGGAAAAGGGGAGTAGGCACCCAAGAATTCCTTAAGTGCTTCATCTGAAGAGTAGACATTTAAAGGGAATTTCTTGGCCTTCCCCCTATCCTCTATCAATTTAGGATGGAAAAAACTTAGTGGTTTGACTAAAATCATATAAATACTCCACCAAGGTTTCTACTTAGATTTTTCAATAGAGCACCGCAAACCCAGATAGCACTTTCGTGGATTAAAATTAATGGGGACTTGGATTAATTTCTCAATACACCCTAGGAATTTCTAACCATAGCCATACTAAAAAGCAAGTTCATACCAAAAACCATAGCGAGTTTGTAAAACTTTGGGAGGTGGTGGCTACACGTAGAAGGACTCCTTCCACCAATGAACATCAAACACATCCACGAGAGCACAACCATCCCATTTATTTGGTTCACACACATTAAACTCCTTTATAAGAGTGGGGCTACTCCCCTTAGTGGGGGAAGGACTGTTATCCTGGATAGGATCACAATTCTCTTCCTTAGTGGGACCATTTTCCACCTTTACATCAGAGACATTCAAAAAATCTAGATGAGTGGGACTCACTTTGTATTCTACAATAAAGAATTCAAAAAATTCCAAGGAGCCCCAATCATCACCAAGGAAAGAATTTGTTTTAGAATAAGTATACAAGGAGGACTTCAGAACTTCTACTTTAGGTGATTCAATTTTTATGGAATTCACTTTAGGAACAACCTCCATGGAGGGTATCACTAAGGAACGTGTCATAGAATAAATAGTTAGAGATGGAATATAGTTCTTAAGAATAGAGACAATTGAAGCCCGACCAACAGTTTCTAACTCACAAAGGTGAACAACTTTTGGATCAGCTTTAACTATGACCACCTGATTATTTGCAAAAAAAATTTAAGGAACGATGTAAAGTAAAATTTACAACACCCATAGCATGAATCCAGGGTCTCCTCAAAAGAATATTGTGAGGTATAGAACTAGGAATCACATAAAAAAAATTAGGTAAGGTAATAGGGCCTAGTAGGAAAGGCAGTATTATCATGCCTAGAGCTTGGCGTTCAACATTATTAAACCCACAAATGTACAAAGAAGTAGCTAAAGAAGATGAATCAACTTTAATCTTAGGTAGTAGGTCAATACCACAAACATTGAGAGCCAAACTGGTGTCAATGAGAGTACACCTAATGCCAATGTTATTTTAACATTAATTATAATCATCAAAAGGTATGCTTCCTTTTGCACAATTGGAGGCGGGAGTTCTTGTGGGTGGAACATAATATTCGAAGAATCCACACGAATGTGAGCCAACAATGCATTAACATCCATAGGTATAGCGGAGGCAGGAAAGAGGATCTTTTGCAAGGCTTCTTGAAGAATTTCCTAATAAATCGAAGCATTCTAAAGAAAATCCTAAAGTGAGATCTTAGTCAGAGTAACACATACTTGTTCAACAAGATCATAATCACCTAGTGCTTTGATTGAAGGTTTAGGTGTTGAAGGAAGACTTGGTTGAGAAGGTGGTAAAGAAGTATGAAATTGAGTAGGTTGAGATGTAGGAATAGCGGGTTGTTGATCCAGATTCTATTTGTTTCTTCTTATATTATATATGTGCCCAACAACATTATAAGAAGTAGAGTTCATAGCTTTTATGAACCTTGAATATAAATTAGGTGAATCATCATGATATGAAATTCCATAGATAGAATGATCCACCCTTAGAGAAGGGATAGCTAGGGTCATGTAATAATGGGTTTCTTAGGGCTTGGAGGAGCCACCAACACCACCATTACATTTACCAACTCCTCAACTTGCGGAGAAGAAGTTTGTTCAAAAGATTTATGGATAGGGGCTAATGCTTCTAATAAATCATTTAGAGGATCATCCAACATATCAAAATATTCCTTAGAGAAAGCATCATTATAGACATGAAAACATTGTAATGATAGATTTGACATGTTTCACGTTGGGTTCACCAAAAAGTGAGATAAGAGGGATTCGTTGCAAATGGGTCTCTTTGTTCTCAAGAGATCACCAAGGAACGAACTTCCCTTAACTACCTCAACATAATCAGGATGGAAAAATTCAAAGGAAATATACTTAAGCTAAATTTTAGAGAAGACTACTTCAAATCCCAAGAGAGTAAAACTTATATATCTCTTCCTCCGACTGAGGAGCTCTTAGCGAAAGGACGACAGTGCAAATTCAAGACACTAGTGGAGTGCACTGTCGTCCAAATGGTGTGCTAACATCCTGAGCAAAAGAAAGCTTAGGAGCTCAGAAGGATAAAATAAGGTCTCACTTCCCAACTTAGATCTAAGTTCTACTCAACAAAATAATCAAACCAAGAATAAAAAATTCAAGAAAAGCACAAGGAGAACTTGGAGAAAACTTACCCACAAGCAGACGTTCGAGTCTTCACTCCAAGCTCTATTTTGAAACCTACACACAAAAGAACAAGGGGAAAGTGTTGGGGATATATAGGGTTTTTCCTCAATTAGACCCCCATTTTGGTGTTCCCACCTCCATAAACAACCAGATAGGAAAGGAGTGTAACTGAACTAGACAAAACATTGGTGAAAGCAAAACCCACTTCAAGAGTAGAACTCGCACCACAAGATAGAAAATGAACAAGTAAATAGAAAAAAGTGAGAGAGAGAGAGTATTATGCATGAGCCTAGGCCCTCTCCAAAGCAAACATATACACTATTGATTGTCTGCTTAAGAGCTATAGTTGATGAAGGGACCTCATTCTGACAGAGCTTCGCTTGTAGTAGTGTTGCTTGTTGAGAATGAGAGAAATTGGAGAGGGAAGTTGAAAAGGGATTGAGTGAATGAAGTTAGTCCCGCAAAAATGAGAACAAATGAGGGGTTTTGTTGCATGCAAGGCATCAAAGAGCCATTACACCCGAAATTTGACTACTAGGAAATGTGTCAAGAGTCAAGATTTGAGATTCCCTATTTCAAACTCAAAAAACTAATAGGACACTAGTGTTTCATGTAGAATTTTGCACGCCGCACAAACATCCAAGACATAATTTTTGGGAAGTGTGTCATTAGGCTTCTTATTACTTTGCCATTGGTCCACATGGAGCTAGAATTATGAAATTATGACACATGGGATTTTTTTCATTAATGCTCTAGGGTGTCATAAATGCATGACAAAGTGCAAAAATGTGGAATTACCCCTAAGTGCAATTTTGTGACATTGCACTAGTATTAGGCCTAACAACTATACCAGTGACAATGGAACTAGTCTAGGTGGTGGTATTATTCTTTATGGGAGCATTCACAGTATTACTATCATAGATTTGGCTGATAATAGGGCTGGCGGTGGCGATAAAAATAGGTTTAGGCTCTTCCTAATTTAGGAGTTTCATCCTTTCAACTTTTATTTTTAGCATATCCCTTTCATAAAAAACATTTCATATCTTCTCTTTCTCTTTCTCCCTCATAATTCACATTTCCTATTTTTTATAAGATTCCCTTTGGATCTCATTTACTTCATTAAATACATCATCACGATTAGGCAATGTGATGTCATAATCAATTTTTTTTGACATGTCAATTAAAATAGGAGTGGGGTCAAAATATTTAGTTAATAAATCAAATGGAAAAGATGAATATCCATTTGTATTGGAAAGAGTGGTGCCAATAGCCCTAGAATTTGTAGAAGCAATATCATTTTGAACACTTCTACTTTTATCCCTTCTTTGTCTAGGCCTAGACTGATGTACATTTATAACTAATTTTTTTCTACATTTTCTTCATCATCATAATCAAGACCTAGCATATTGTATAAGATTTCATGACTCTCATGGCTACTACAATATGACCTTGTAGGTTTAGAAGTAGGATGTGGATTGTGTTGCAATTATGAGTAAGTATGGTGGTGTTGTCATTAATAAGTTAATTGATGTCAAAATAGTACAAGTTGTTGCAGGTTGTGCATGTATAGTTGAGATGCTATTGAGATGTCGTGAGTACATGGAGATATCTTTATGATGTTGTAGATTTTCTGAAATGATGTGTTACCAAGTGATTTTTAAAAAAATAATAAATAGTGAAGACTAAGTGGTGTGTGTGTTCAGAATGTGCTCAGGTTTGTGCTCCACATTTCTTTTGTGTTGATTCTATGCTTGTGTGGATCTAAAGTGTTGTTTACTAACATCTATTAGTGATATCTCTGGATTATAGCTTTTGGATTAATGGAAAGTGTAAGTTGTGTTCACTGGTATGTGAGCTAGTTTGATAGATTTGTTTGTTTGTGAACTAGGATAAATGATTTTTCTCTACAGTTCTCTACTAAGTTGTTTCGGATCTTGTGGATCTAGTAAAAGGATTTTTAAAGTGATATCTCTATTATGGGAAAGGTTTTCATGATGTGGTGCTTCAGAATATGTGTTCTAGATCTTTTGTGTGTATCTATACACTCTGGTTGAACTGGTGAGAAGTGTTTTGAGGTTGAAGTTTGTTTCAGCTGATGCAAATGAATTTAATGGTATCCTAGATGTGTTTCGGTGTATGGTAAAATATTTTATGTGGTCTACATGTTATATTCTTAGTATGGAAGTGTGTATAAAGTTTCTAAGGATGAAGTTTGTATAAATGCAAGTCAAGATACAAAAGCTTATATCATACAAAGGAATGAAGTAAGCCACAAGTGTGAGAAGAAGAGTTGTGTGAAAGTGTATTGAGGCAACAGTACTTTAATTTGTTAGATTCTTGAAAGTAGTGAGCTAATGGTTTTTGCAATCTTCTAATCAAGGTTGGAGATGTGTGTAATTTGTTGTGGTGGATCTTTCTATTATATTGTATCTGTAGGCAATGTTCCTTCTCTTAGATAGTGAGTCCTATTTGTAGGCAGTGAGCCTTTATATTTGGACAGTGAGTCCTTTTGGGAAGTGAGCCCTTGGTAGTGAGCCTTTTTTATTCATTTTTGCAATTACTTTATATTGTGAGTTAATCCTCACCGTGGTTTATCCCTTATTGGATTTTCTATGTAAATATGGTGTTCATTGTGTTAATATTGCTTTATATTATTTACATTTCATGTTTATACTTAATAAAAGAATTGAGTAGTTGTGAATTTGATAAGTGTGTGAAGTTTTGTGTTTGAATATGGTGACAATTGATTCACCCCCCCTCTCATTTTTCTTGTTCCTTTCAACAATTGGTATTAGAACTTTGGTTTCTTGGTGAAGAGCTTAACTGCTTAAGGTACATCTGATGGTGCATAAGTTGGTGAACCCTATGTTTGATGGATCTGACTACAATGACTGGAAAGTGAAAATGAGAGGATATATCATTTATCTTGGTTACAAGACCTAGAAGGTTAATGTGATGAAGTATGTTGCTACGAAAAGTGGTCTCTCTACCTTTGATGAAATTTCTACATATGAGGAAAATGAGAAAGCAAGGTATGGCATTTTTAGTGTTTTATCTAATACTAAGCAAAAAAAGGTTATTTCTTTGGGAATTGCTCATGAAGTTTGGAAAAGGTTGGAAGATCTCTATGAAGGTAATGACAGATTAAAATTGACAAAGAAACTAACAGTAAATTGCAGATATGAAATTTTGAAAATGTAAGAAAGTGAAGATATTGCAAGCTATTTCTAGAGAGTTGATCTTGCAACAAATGTCGTTAGGAATCAAGGGGGAACTCTAGCAGATGAAGATATAATAGAGAAGACTCTAATGAATTTACTAGAATGTTACAGTGATAAGATCTTAGTTATTTAGGAAATGTATGATGCTAACACGTACACTAAAGAACAACTATTTGGAACCTTGACTGTATTTGAGATGAGGAGGTTTGGAAAGAAAGAGGAGAAGATTAAGTCAGCCTTTCAATCTACAAAGACATAAGTTGATCCAGAGGATGATAGTTCAGATGAATTGGAAGAAAATTTTACAAGGAAGTTTAAGAAAGGTACTGGTAAGTACAAAGGTATGTTACCTTTTAAATGTTTTAGTTGTGGAAATATTGGTCATTATGCTTCAATATGTTTGAATAGAGTTGTACATAATAAGAACAAGGATAATAAAGATAAAGACAGAAAGTATAAGAAGTACAAGAAGTTGTAGTATGTTAAATAAGATGTTGGAATCTTCGATGATGAATCTAATTTTGAGGATAATGACGATGAATGCTTGTTTCTAGAATTAGAGAATAAATTTGTGTCTTCTAACCCTAGAACATGTGCAAGGAAAAGTGGTTCAGAGAGTAAGAGAAATGAGAAGGTACTCTAGTGATTGCATTTCATGTGAGATAGGATGAAGAATATTGGGTGATTAATAGTGGCTGCTCTAATCACATGACCAGAGATAAATGTAAGTTCACTAAACTTGAAAAGTATGATGGTGGTTTAGTTATGTTTGGAGATGATTTTGGAGCAAAGATTTTTGGGAAAGGATCAATCAGTTTTGATGGGAAACATAGTACTGATGATGTCTACTATGTTAAGAGCTTGAGGAATAATCTTTTAAGTGTTGGTCAAATGTGTAGGAAAGGATTCAAGATTGTGTTTTAGGATAACACTTGTGAGATCTAGAAAGAGTCCAAAACTGTGGTTGTTGTAGGGAAAAGAACATATGGTAACATCTATCAACTTAAGGGTGTTGATGGTTAGTGTCTTGTATCTCAAGTTAATGAGAGTTGGTTATGGCACCGAAGGATGGGACATGTAAACTTTGATAATTGTGATCAGGATCAATTCAAGGGATTTTGTTTGAGACCTTCCCAAGATTGCAAAGCCTAATACTATGTGCAAGAGTTGTCAGTTAGGAAAGAAAACAAGAATTAGTTTTAAAGGAAAGCAGTTGTCCTCTACTGCAATGCTGGAATTGGTCCATACTGACCTTTATGGGCCTACAAGGGATAGAAACCTTAATGGAAATAGGTACTTCATTCTTTTTATTGATGATTATTGAAGAATAACATGGGTTACATTTCTTAGAGAGAAGAATCAAGCACTCGATAGATTCAAGGTGTTCAAGATGAGAGTAGAGAATGAAGTGAACTTTAGGATTAAATGCTTATGGTCTGATAGAGGTGGAGAATTTAATTCCACTGAATTCAATACATTTTGTGAAGAGCATGGCATAAAGAGACACTTTTCTACTCCAAGAACTCCTTAGCAGAATAGAGTTGTTGAGAGAAAGAACCAAACTATGCAGGAGGCTGCTAGAACTATGATGAAAGAAGCAAGTGTTCTTGATGTTTACTGGAGAGAGGCAATCCACACTATTTTTTACGTTCTTAAATGAGTTCAAATCAGAGGTAACAACACTAATAATCATTATGAGTTGTCGACTGGTAAGATCCCTACAATAAATTACTTTAAGGTATTTGTTAGAAAATGTGACATTAAAAGAGATGATGAGAATCTTGGGATGTTTGATGCTAGATCTGATGAAGGAATTTTTCTTGGATATTCAACTAATAGCAAAGCTTATAGATGCTTTAATAAAAGATTGAGGAAAATTGTTTAGAGTACAAATGTGAAGGTTGATGAAGAAGGGCATAGACTGGTTGAGATAACCGAAATTGAACCAGATGAGCCTATCTATGAAATTGTACTAGAAGAGAATAAACAAGAAAAAGAAGAATAGAGTGAAAAAGAATAAATTATAAAACCTATTACTAAAACTCCTAAATATGTAAAGAAGAATCATCCTTAAGAATAAATTATTAGAGATAAGAGTGAAGGTGTGAAGACAAGAAGAAGAGTAGTAGCTGAGGTAAATCCATGTTTACTTTCAAAGATAGAATCTAAATCTGTGAGTGACACATGTAAAGATGAAAATTGGGTTAGAACTATGAAAAAAGAGCTGCAATAGATAGAAAAGAATGACATGGGAACTGGTTCCTAGACCGGTAAATAATAATGTGATTAGAACTAAGTGGGTGTTCAGGAATAAGCTAAATGAGAATGGTGAAGTGGCGAGAAATAAAGCAGGACTTATATGTAAAGGATATTCATAGGTTGAAGGCATAGACTTTGAGGAGACATTTGTACCTATGGCTAGAATGGGAGCCATTTAGATTTTCTTGGCATTTTCTACTCATAAAGACTTCAAAGTATATCAGATGGATGTCAAGTATGCATTTCTAAATGGAGAATTGGAAGAAGTGTACATGGAACAACCAAAGGGATTTCAATTATCAGACAAACTGGATATGGTTTGTAAATTGAAAAGGCATTGTATGGACTGAAACAAGCTCCAAGAGCATGGTACACAAGAGTGGATAGATACCTAACACAACAAGGATTTGGCAAAGGCTCTGCTGACAAAAATGTTTATTTCAAAGTTGAAAGTAAAAAAATAGTTATAGTAGTTGTGTATGTTGATGATATCATATTTGGAGGTAATGAAGGTATGTGAAAAAGATTTGTAGACGAAATGCAAAAAGAATTTGAGATTTCTATGATTGGTGAGTTGAATTTCTTCCTTGGAATACAAGTATATCAAATTGATAAAGGGATATTCATTTCACAATCAATGTATGTAAAGGAATTGTTGAAGAAGTTTGGAATGGATGACTCCAAATCGGTATGTACTCCTATGGTGATCGAATGCAAGCTGAGTAAAAATGATGAATCTCCTAAATTTGATGAGATCTTATACAGATATATGGTTGGTGGAATATTGTATCTTACTACTACTAGACCAAACATCATGCATGTAGTCATTTTAGTTTCCAAATTTTGAGTAGAACCTAAAGAAGCACATGTTACAGTTGTGAAGAGGATATTCAGATATCTCAGAGGCACACCGAATTATGGCTTATGGTATCCTAAGGATATTGATTTCACCTTGAGTTCTTTCACTGATGTTGATTGGGTTGGTTGTGTGGATGGTCGGAAGAGTACAAGTGGTGGAGTATTCTTTCTTGGTTGAAGATTGGTTTCATGGCTGTAAGTAAGAAACAAGATTTGGTTTCTTTATACACTATATAAGCTGAGTATATTGTTGTAGCATCTTGTTGTACACAGGTTTTATGGATGAAGCAAAAATTGAAAGATATAGGAGTAATATGTGATAAACCTATTCCTATTTTATGTGATAATACAAGTGCTATAAACATTTCAAATAATATAGTAATGCATTCAAGAACAAGCATATATCTATCAAATATTATTTTTTTAGAGAAAAGGTGTTGGAGAATGAAGTTAGGTTGGGGTATGTGTAGACAAAAGATCAAGTAGCTGACATATTTACTAAGGCTCTTTTGAAGGATACTTTTGAATATCTCAAGGAGAAGTTGGGGGTCATTGGCCCTCCTTATTCAAACTAAGTGCACATGAAGGTGCATTAGCTCAGTGGATCTACAGATTCTTCACTTCTTTGGACTAATGAATGGGTTTACTTTGCAAGGGGAGTAGAAATTTTCATTGTTGTAGTATGAGATGTGTGGGTGCACTCCTAAGGAGGAGTAATAAAAATCTTTTTGATCTTTTCCATTATTGTCAAAGGGGGAGAGTCTCATGTGAAAAATAGTTAAAGGGATAGAAAAAGAAGAAGCTGAAAGAATGAGTATTGTTGTCTTTGATGGTTTCTTACATCATGTGTTGCCATCATTGAAAAAGGGGGAGATTGTTGCAAGTATGATCTACAATTAAAGAGCTACAAATAATTTGCACTTTACTCTCAACTACAAATTTCATCCCGATCCAAAAAAATTGCATGATTATGCTTTTTAATCGTTGAAATTACAATAAGGTACACTTTAAATTCAATTATTCAAAAATAAATTGAATTGAACTAGAGAGAAATTGAGATAGAAGAGAGAAGAATGAGATAGAAGATAGAAGGATCAGAATGTGTAGATTGATAATGGAGTTCATCCAATTAGGACTACATCTCTGAGTCCGCTTCTCAACATTAGACCGCTTTATTAAGATTTCCAAGCACCTGGAAATGCCTTCTTACAATTCTCAAGCTTCAAAATCTGCATAAACTTCCTCACAATCTCACTCAATTTTACAATTTTTGGTGTATAATATCACCTTGTAAATTTTCTCTCAAAAAGAATTCAACTCTCCTCTAGAATTCTAACTCCACCTTTTCCAATAATTTCTAATCTCTATTTTTCTCTCTAAGAGAATTTTCCCCCTTACAAGGAAATAAGACCCCTTTTTATACAAATTTATTTGCTAATATGGCTTTAACCATATTATTTTTCAAATATTGCATATCTCTCGTTTACAAGTAAAAATTCCAACCAAGTCCCCCTAATTACATAAAAATCTCCAAAATATTTCAAAATCCGTTCAAGTAATCCTAACCCCTTTAAAAAAATAACGGCTCTTATGATTTGAGCCTTACAAAATAATCCTTGAAATAATCTAAACCCCCCTTTTAAATCATAAAAATATGTAACCAATTATTTTAAGCTCCTTAAAATATCATAATTCGTTGAAATATGAGAAAGGTGGTTAAAGGGTTAATTTTTTGAAATATAAGTTTACGGGTTTTATTTTTCTCCTTGTTTTATGGGGAAGGAAAGAGGATTTTAAGGGATAAAATCCCACCAAATCCTCCTTGAAATCATAAAAATATATTAGTTTTTAAACCATACGTGTTTGTTTTAACAATATGGTTTAATCCATATTTATGCCACCTTTTTCCAATAATGGCCTACCACATGGAGAGGTGAGATGATGCCGAATGTCAAGGGCTGATTGGAAATTGTCTTGACTGGACTGATGATGAGCATTGACTGGTCAATGTATGTTGCCAAATTTGATCGCTTGTATCTTGTGCAAATAGACTTTGTTTTCAACAAAACGAGTTACATTGGAAAGCTCTTGGTGAGCTCTTTGCAATGACACCCCATTTGACCACCTTTGATTTGTTGGTTGACCAAAAATTTGACTGCTCGCAACTTTTGTGTACAGACTCCTTTTGAGCCCATTCAAGTTGTGTCGGGTTCATGTTGATAGACTCTACACAATGATGCCAATTTTGAGAGATTTTGAGACTGTGAAAATTTTAGGTTCTTCTAGATCCTCCTGGATCATTCCTCCCCATCGAGAAGCTTTTGGACCTCCAAAAGGTCTATTAATGTACAAATTGAGCTAGGGAAATGTTTCCCCACTTGCCCAGTATCATCTATCCTTCCTTTCTGGAACTTGTACATCTGACTCATCATAATAAGAATCAAAATTGCACTAATATTATTAAGTACATTAGCCATATCCACATCCACATTCAATGTTGTTGCTACCAACCATACACTGGTAAAAAGTAGAAGGATGAATAAAAAAACTAAATTTGCGGGCGAGAAAAAGAATATACCAACATCATACTTGTCTTTCATAACTGGAACAACCTTAGAATCAGATATATTTTTATGCAATGACACTTCTTGTGGTATATAAATAAGTGTCAAATTATTGCTTACATTAACTACCCTTTTCAATTGTCTTGTTGTCACAAAAGATTTATCAGTCTTAATTGGATGAGAATGCACAATGTATTCAATTCCTTCCTTAAACAAGTGATACTGATTATGTTCCCTATAGAAGATTGCTTTCCTATCATATAAGTATGGGCTACCCAACACAATCCCACAAATATCAAGTGGAACCACATCAAATTCAACCTCATCTATAAACTTAGATGTTATTACAAATCTTAAATTGCATTGCTTAGTTACTCGTAATTTGTTATCATTGCACACCCAACCTAATGGATAAGGTTTCTTATGTGGCTTTATTTTTAATCCCAATTGTTTAAAAACTTCTTCTGAAATTAGATTAACTTGTGACCCACTATCAATTAGTGTATCAATTTTAGTGTTCGTAGATATCACCCTTATATGAAACAATTCACATCTTTTGCTATCTTCAAGAACAACATGACTTTTAGAAGTAGAAGCACATGAAACATTAGTGGAAGAATCAATAAAAGTATTATCCTTCACACCCACAACTGCAGTCTGTGTTTCATCATCAGAATCCAATCCAAGATCCTAAATGATAGTTGCAGCCTTTTTCTTTCCTTTAGACTCTTTAAACCACTTGGGTTTCAACTACGGATGTAGTTTCCAAAACTTCGCATCTATGTGCCCTTTCTTCTGACAATGTGAACATCCAAAACTTCGCATCTATGTGCCCTTTCTTCTGACAATGTGAACAAGTAGGCTTTTCACTTTCCTCTTTCTTCACAGTAGTTGTTTTCCTCTCCTTACCCTTCTTATTGCCTTCTATTGGAGGAAAATATTCCTTCTTTGAACTGAAACTTATGTTCCTTTGACCTACTTCAATATGGATTGCTTGTCCACACACTTCATCAAAGTTAGATGGATTAAACATCAAGATTGTATGTTTCAAATGTGAATGCAAACCACCTATATACTTTAATAAAGTTTTTTGTGTATAAATAGGAATGCCAAGAGTAAGTGCTTTCTTCCTAAACAACTGTGTATACTCTGCACCGTTTGTCCTTTACCCTGTCTCAGATTTTTCCAATTCATTAACAGCTTGTTGCATATAACCCAAGGGATAAAACTATTTCTTTAAAGCAGAAGAAAATTCATACATAGATTAAATAATTTTACCATGCGTAGCAAGATCATCTTGAATCTTACTCTCCCACCAAACCAATGCAGTGCCTCCCATTCTAAGAGTAGCTAGCTGGATTTTGGAAGAATCATCCAAGATCTATTGAACCCTGCAATACACTTCAATTTTCTTAAGCCAATGATCCATTTTTTTTGCATCCAATTCATTGTTATATATAGGCAACTCGAATTTAGCATCCAGTTTTAACAAAGGTGTTTGTATAGGCTGTTTCTTTTAGAAGAGTTAGATGAAGAAGAAGAAGATGATGATGAGGATGAAGAGGATGGAGATGGAGGTTCAGGAGGGTCACTACCACCTCCTAATCATTTACCTTTGTCTTCTTTCAATGAGGATTCAACTTCCCTCTTCTTTCTATCCTTGTCTTCCTTTCTCTTCTTTCATTCTTGCCTCTCTTGGAAAATAACTTCCACCATTGACTTCATCTCGAGAAAAGCTTTTTGGAAATATTTCTCATCAAGCTCTGTACAACTTTGTTTAGCTTCCATATTTGATTGTGGAAAATTCCTTCATTTTCCAATCTCTGGATTGAATTCTTGGATAGCGCACCTTCTCCTTGTTTCATTTTCAACCTGGTTAACATTCCCTTATGCAATTTCTTGCAAAATAGGCTATGATACCAACTTGATCTACAATTAAAGAGCTACAAATAACTTGCAATTTACTCTCAACTACATATTTAATCCCGATCCAACAGAATTGCGTGATTATGCTTTTTAACCATTGAAATTACAATAAGGTACAGTTTAAAATCAATTATTAAAAAAAAAACTGAATTGAACTAGAGAGAAATTGAGATAGAAGAGAGAAGAATGAGACATAAGATAAAAGGATTAGAGTGCATATATTGATAACGAAGGTCGTCCAATCAAGACTACGTCTCTAAGTTTGATTCTCAACGTTGGACCACTTTATTAAGATTGCCAAGCACCTGGAAATTCCTTCTTACAATTCTCAAGCTTCAAAACCTATATAAACTTCCTCACAATCTCTCACTCAATTTTACAATTTTTGGTGTATAATATCACCTTGTAAATTTTCTCTCAAAAAGAATTCAACTCTCCTCTAGTATTCTAACTCCACCTTTTCCAATAATTTCTAATCTCTATTTTTCTCTCCAAGAGAATTCTCCCCCTTACAAGGAAATAAGACCCCTTTTTATACAAATTTATTTGCTAATATGGCTTTAACCATATTATTTTGCAAATATTGCATATCTCCCGTTTACAAGTAAAAATTCCAACCAATTCCCCCTAATTACATAAAACTCTCCAAAATATTTCAAAATCTGTTCAAGTAATCCTAACCCCTTTAAAAAAATAATGGCTCTTATGATTTGAGCCTTACAAAATAATCCTTGAAATAATCTAAACCCCCCTTTTAAATCATAAAAATATGTAACCAATTATTTTAAGCTCCTTAAAATATCATAATTCATTGAAATATGAGAAAGGTGGTTAAAGGGGTTAATTTTGTGAAATATAAGTTTACGGGTTTTATTTTTCTCCTTGTTTTATGGGGAAGGCAAGAGGATTTTAAGGGATAAAATCTCACCAAATCCTCCTTGGAATCATAAAAATATTCTAGTTTTTAAACCATACGTGTTTTTTTTAACAACATGGTTTAATCCATATTTATGCCACCTTTTTCTAATAATGGCCTACCACATGGAGAGGTGAGATGATGTCGAGTGTCAAGGGCTGATTGGCCGTTGTGCTAACTACACTGATGACGAGGCATTGATTGGTCAATGTATGTTGCCAACTTTGACCGCTTGTATCTTGTGCAAATGGACTTTGTTTTCTACAAAGTGAGTTGTGTTGGAAAGCTCTTGGTGAGCTCTTTGTAACAACACACCATTTGACCACCTTTGATGACTTAATTTGTTTTCCCTTTTTCTGAGCCCTCTAGAATTTGCCAGTTGACTAGAACTTTGACCACTCACAACTTTTGCATACATACTCCTTTTGAGCCTATTCAAGTTGCATCGGGTTCGTCTTGACAGGTTCTACACAATGACACTGGTTCTAAGAGATTTTGAGACTATGAAAATTTTAGGTTCTTCTAGATCCTCCTAGATCAAAGTATGAGTAAGTTTGGTGGTGTTGTCATTAATGTTGTCATTGATGTCAACATAGTATAGGTTGTTGCAGGTTGTGCATGTATTGTTGAGATGTTGTTGAGATGTTGTGAGTACATGGAGCTATCTTTGTGATGTTGCAGATGTGTCGAAATGATGAGTTACCAAGTGCTTTTGATAAAATTAATAAATAGTGAAGACTGAGTGGTGTGTGTGTTTAGAATGTGCTTTGAATTGGATTGTGTTCCACATTTCTTCTATTTTGATCCTATGCTTGTGTGGATCTGAAGTGTTGTTCACTAACATCTATTAGTGATATCTCATGGATTATAGCTTTTGGATTTGACATCTATTAGTGTAAGTTGTGTTCACCAGCATATGAACTGGTTTGACAGAGTTGTTTGTTTGTGAACTAGGAGAAATGTTTTTGCTCCATAGTTCTCTACTAAGTTGTTTTTGATCTTGTAGATTTGGTATAAGGCTTGTTAAATTGATATCTCTATTATGGAAAAGGTGTTCATGGTGTGGTGCTCCAGAAGACGTGTTCTAGAGCTTCTGTGTGTATCTATACACTCTAGTTGAATTGGTGAGAAGTGTTCGAAGATTGAAGTTTGTTTTAGCTGATGCAGATGAATTTGATGGTATCCTAGATGTGTTTCAGTGTATGGTGAAATTTTTTGTGTGGTCCACATGTTATCTTCTTGGTATGGAAGTGTGTACTTCAAACTTTATTTGTGTTTTCATTAGGCTTTCTTGACCTGGTATTTACAATTCATAAGCAAGATAAGTGTTAGTCAAGGAAGCATGTGATTGATTTGAGATATTGTTTTAAGTTGTAATTAAGTATTGGTTTGGTCCACTCTCATTACTTTCCACCACGGGAATGTTGAGTTTTTGACCTAATTTAAATTTGTAAAATGAAGCATGTATAGCCGACCTTAGAGAAATTTCCTAAGGATGAAGTTGGTATAAATAAAATTCGAGATGTGAAAGATTATACCATACAAAGGAACAAAGTAAGCTACAAGTGTGAGAAGAAGAGGTGTGCGAAAGTGTGTTAAGGCAACATTACATTAATGTGTTAGATTCTTGAAAGCAGTGAGTTGATTGTTTCTACAATCTTCTGATCAAGGATGTGGATGTGTGTAATTTGTTTTGGTGGATCTTTTTGTTATCTTTTGTGTCTATAGGTAGTGAACCTTCATTTTGATAGTGAGTCCTATATGTAGGAAATGAGTCTTTATATTTGGACAGTGAGTCCTTTTGGGTAGTGAGCCCTTGGAAGTGAGCCTCTTGTATTCGATTTTGTAATTACTTTGTATTGTGAGTTAATCCTCACTATGGTTTTTCCCTTATTGGGTTTTCCACATAAATATGTTGTTCATTGTGTTAATATTGATTTATGTTATATGCATTTCGTGTTCATACTTAATAAAAAAATTAAGTGGTTGTGAAGTTGATAAGTGTGAAGTTTTGTGTTTGAATCTATTGACAACTAATTCACCCCCCCTCTCAGTTGTCTTGCACCTTTCAATGGATTGGAATTACTTGCATTTGTATCCTTTTGTCTACATGATTGCTTTGTAGTCTTTGGTATTTATCCCTCCAATTTCTCTATAGGGTGTTTCTTCATATGAGCTTTGGTTCACCTCATCTTCTCTAGTTTATCTTATCTTCTCTATTCTTCTAACTTCCTTTGGTTATTTATATGTTCCAGAATAGAGACTCAGAGTCTTCACCAAACTAAATGGGAATATGAAAATATTTGTAAATCTTTTCAACAAATTTTAGAGATTTTTTAAATATAGAGATATCTTAGACAAACCTATGAAAATTTATATGAAGACTCACATACATGTATGTAAATATTACTTCTTCAAATTGAAAAACGATGAGACAATTTGATGGATCCATTCATGATTGAAGACATAGCTTCAATTTTTGTGACTTTGACCTCAAATGATCTTGAACTAGAGACTTTACACAAGTTATTCCCCAATAGAGTTTCCAATCATTTGGTGTTTTATAAATACCAAGATCATCTCATAGAAAACCTATTGATTTTCCATTTTGAGTGGTTAGTTACCTAGAGGGATTGGCCAATGGATAGGTGAAAGTTGCAATAACTTTCCCTCTACACTTTGGGATTTGAAAGACCCAAGAGGGTGATCCCACATGATGCAATTAAGATACTCTTTGTTAGTTTACCTCATACATTGTAAATAATAGATATATTCTCTCATTTTTTTCTTGAAAGATAAAGACTTCAAAGAAATTGTACATCCTTTACAACATTTAACATTTAATGAAAGAGAACATGAAATTTCATGAGACTTCAAGAAACCAAACTTTAACTAAAATGAAACTTGATAATTGTTCTGTTAAAGTATGAAAGATCCTAGAACTTGAAGCTTCAAATAAAGATCCTAGATCAGTTCCTTAACCTATGGTATGGAGTAGAATTCACTACAAATTATTATGCATAATACTGTTATAATCCTAAAATTACAAATCTCTTGCAATATTACATTGCAATATTACAGTCGATGTCCTGAACCAACTCTTCTTACCAAATTCTTTTACATAAATACACAAATATATACTTCTATCAAAGTATTTTAATCAATTCTTTTAATTAGACCTTTGAAAAAGAGTACATCCACTAGAACCAAAATGGAGATAAAATGAAGGGTCCTTGACTAATTTAATTAACAATTTATAAAAGGAACTTATAATAGGAGACAATTGGCTTCAAAATTATGTCATTTCTATATTTAAAATGTCGGTACAATTATACAAAATATAAAAATAAAGAAAATATAGACTCAATAGCCTAATAAAAGACTTTATCTCTATTTTTTGTGCTTACATTACAAAATTATATTGATCATCCCATGCAAATGGCCTTGGGTTGTAGTGCAGAGCACCTTGTTGCTCCATTTTAGGAATTTGGTCTAGATAGGTTGTTAGAGTCATAATAATGTTAAATAAGGCCATGTTGGTCTATTTTTTAATATTTTGTGGTCATTTGAGTCATGGTATGGGCATAGTTTAAGTGTTGCTAAGTTTGCAAAAAGGTGTCATGGAAAATGTTGTAAAAATTGCAAAAAGTGCAATTGTGAGAAGGCCAACGATCACAAGCTCAATAATTTCATTGTAGGAAGTTGAAGCAGCTAGTTGTAGGGTGAAAATTTTTTAAATAAGTTAAGTTCATCGTTTTTGTGGTTGTTGAAGGTTTTGAAGAAAGAATTCAATAAAATATCACTATTTTTCAATCAATTTCTAGGAAATTCATTGGTTCCAGCCACTATACAGCCCAAACAGTTGATTCATGTTTCAAATATGAGTAGGATTATTTAGTGGCATGTTATAACTTCTCTTTAGGAGTGGTTTCAGAGAATTTTATTAAGCTAGAAGCATCTATTGCGCAAATTGGTTTAACTAGCCAGAAAATAGGTCTATAAGGGTTTGAAGGCAGAAATGAATTGAAAAGGCCATTCGCCCTTCTATATATACTATATCAAGGAGGAATGGGCCTATATAGACTAGGTGTAGGTGTAGGAATAAAAATTTTTAGGTGATAAAGAGAATTGAGGGGTCCTGTAACATTGCTCCTATTGAAAACATTGAAATTGGACCTTAAGAAAGGGGTTTGAGTTGGTAACTTAAAGAATTTTACTAAGAAAAAGGTAGTGAAGGCTAGTTATAATGCATGTGATGGTATTATGATGTGTTTAGAAGGTTGGAAAAGTCTGGAATGGCCATTTGGAAGTTCGGGTATGAAGCCCTAGGTGAACCAAGTGTGCAAAAGGGTGAAATTGGTAGGTATTGTGAAGGAAGTGTATAGGAACTTTTGGGTGACATAAGTGGAGGATGAAACAAGATTTTGTAGGAAGAATAAGGCTTGTTGGAAGTGGTTTTGAGGTTGTGAGAGGTTTGGGCATGTAAATTTCAATAAGCCCTAGCCAATTGTGTAGAAAGTGAGGGTTTTGTGAAAATGAGTCTTAGTGAGTGAGTTGTGGCTTGAAAGTTGGATATTTTGAGGTTTTGAACGTTTTTTGTTAACTTTCAATTGAACTCTAGGGTTTTTTGCAAGATTTATGGTGTGACTCTTTGTAAAAGAGGCTTAATTCATGGGCTAGTTCACCATGGAAGACCATATTTGAAGTTGATGTTCCAAAGGAGTTATAAGAGTGTTTGAGGTATGTAGAAGAAGGCCTAAATGGATACCTAAATTGGTGATTTTTTGTAGATATTGTTTGGAGGATTTCAAAGTTATGTCAAGAAAGGTAGGCCTGTTGACCTACTAGGAAGACTAGGAGGAAATTTGAAAACAAGCCTTGAATTGAGTTTGTGAGAGAAAAGAGGGTTGAAATCCCTTTGTATGGTGAATGTGAGTTGTTTCCACCCTATATTGCTATCAATTGGTATTAAAGCACAACTAGTAGATCCCTGAAGGTGATTAGTTAAAGGTTACATAAAGGGATTATTGGAAGTTGTAGAGATAAGACAACATGGCAAAGGAAATCAGAGAAGAAACAAAGAAATGCACCTTTAAAGACCTCCTGCAAGTGTCAAGGTAAGGTATGTATTGTGATGGTATATTTAGGTAGCCTAGATAGCTTGGTGTCTGAGGAAATGGTTGATAAGTTTCAATTAGTAACGATTCATCATGAATCACCTTATTTTGTTTCTTGGTTGAATGGTGAGAATATTGTATTAGTCAAGGATCAATCTTGGGTTGAGTTTCAAATAGGTACATATAAAGATAGAATTTTGTTTAATGTTGAATACCTATGAGCATATGTCATTTTTATTGGGAATTCCATGGATATATGAAAGGTTTTCTTTATATGATGGAAGGTATAATAGCTACAAGATTATAAAGGATGGAGATACTTTTAATTTGATTCCATTGGTGGAAGAGGATAGGAGATAATGCAGGGAAGCAAGAATACTAATGCAGGGAAAAAGAGAGTTTATGAAGCATGAGAAAGGAAATTACACTGAAAGGGTAGCCACTACAAAGAAGAATAATGTTGAGACAACTAGTATTGACAGAGATGCAATGTTAAAGAGCAAGGTGGATGGTGAGTTAGTGATGTGGTCTAAAAAATAAAAGACCAAGAAAGAATCCTTTATGAATAATCAAAACAAGTTAGGAAGGTATGATGGAATCCAAGGAGAGATGGAGTTTGGTCAAGGAAAATCCAAATAGGTGGTAGGATAGTCAAGCACTATCAAAACAAGGATGAGCAGGTCTGATGGGACAAAGATGAGAAAAGGGGATAAGATGGATGCAAATTATTTTCCAAAGGAGAGGATAAATTGATCAACCAAGGATACAACAAGAGAGGAATGTTTTCCACTGACTAGACAAGGAGATGAAAAGCAACAAATGTCTGATAATGAAGAAGATAGAAGACCTAATGGTAAAGAGGTATCAGAGGTAGAAAGAATAAAGCCAAAGGTAGAGGGTAGAGTAGAGGAGAGTGAATGGATTGTGGAGAGTGAAAAGATCAAGGTGGGGGTATTATTGTGTCTCTTGAAGATGGATAAGAGTAAGGAGCATACAAGTACTACTAATACAAAGGTTTTTATGTTTGAAAACATAGAGATAAAAGTGGCAAGAAGTCTAAGAAAAAAAGGTGAAGAGAGCCAAAGAAAATGGAAAGAGAAAGAGTTTGAAATTGTTGAGGATGAAGTGAAGCAAGGGGATAATGGATAGTCATAATGTTTTCTTGAACTTGGAAGGAAAGGGATCCTTAATGTAGAATATGAGATGCAAAGAGAGGATAGTCAAGAAAAGGAGATGGATGGAAAATTCCATAGCCCATGGATGGGACAAGATGGTGAAGAATCTAAGGATATAGCGATAGTGATAGTAGAGAGTCCAGTTAAAAACAAGAAGGCAAAGGATATAATGAGCCAAGGAGAATGGAAGGAAGGAATGGTAAATGTTGAGAGAGAGATGAAGGTTGAATTCACCTTAAGAGTTGAAGAAGAGGAAGCAAAGTGTTTGAGGAAGGTCTCAATGTGTGAAGAGACTAAAGATGAGAAATTGACAATCATTGGCCAAGTGAAGGGTAAAGAGGAAGTGTTGGTGAAGTCTCCAAATGAGATGGAGAAGAGTGAAGTTGATGTGGTTACAACAAAGGGTTGTCCTTAGTTAAAAAAAATAGTTCTAGAATAGTTGTATTCTACCATGATAGTTGTTCAAAGCATAAAGTGTTGGCAACATAAGGACAAACAACTAAGAGGGGGGGTGAACCAGTTGTCTCAAAGATTTAAAACTTATTCAACTTATTAAATTTATTCTTATATCTGACTATTAACCATGAAAGCATAAATCAACAACACATCAAAAACACACATAACACCAAGATTTTTACGTGGAAACCTTTTTAGGGGAAAAACCACAGTGGAGGTCAATCCACAAAATTATATCTTGTTAAAAGTATAAAGAAATGAAATATGGGGAATGTACATGCATTCAAGCACACTTCCTATAGCTCACTACTCAATTACAACAAGGCTAACTGCTCGAGGGAAGATGTATTGTCTTACAGAAAGAATTGGATTACATCCGCATGGGTTTTAATTGATAAAATAGCATCTGCTAATGCCTGATCATAGTTTTAGTTAAGCACCTGAACAATTATTCACTCTTCTTTACTCTTCTTCACACTCTTATCTACCTTTGAATGATATTCACAGTTACACACATAGAAGAACACTCTTGCATACACTCATGCACACTTCAATTCAAATGTATAATCACTCTTATATATCCACAACAAGAAATTTCATTCATTCATGATGGCCTCAACAAAATAATAAAATGAATATAAACTTTCAGCCCAAAACATTTAAATTTATTAATGTGAATCAACCAAGGTTAGCCACAAATTAGTGAAGACCTAAATAAACATATCCAACATGAAAACTCTTCAATTAATTTCTCCTCAAAGATCTACAACATGCTACAACCACCACGTCGGCCAAGAATAAGAAAAACATGAATAAACAAGAGAAAATCGGCAACCACGAGCACATCAATCAATACAAACATGTAACAAATATAGAGAAAAATCTAGAAACATCCACAAACATTATGAATCACTAGAGAAGCATCCACAACAACTGAACTAATTTAAATAGCATCAACTTCAATCAAGAACATGAATTGAAGCAACATGAAAACTGTCAGAATGAAAATATTCATAACTCAAATCAACTCTTCACGTAGATCTCTAAAAATCAATGTGGATAAACTAGATAAACTCAAAAACAAACCCTTTATTCCATAACCTCTGATCATCAATGTACATAACTTACCAATATACTAAACTTCAATTCACCATTGACAACCTACAACTCATTTCATTTTAATTTTCTCAATATCCTCGACATATACAACTTCAAATGAATAAATGCTAATAGTGTCGACATCAATGAAAACCACATATCAGCAACACAACCACAACATCCAACAATATCCCCCTTTGGCATTGATGGCAACACATGATGTGAAAAACACCATCAACGTAACTAACTCTTGACACTTACTCCCCCTTAGTATCTAACTCATTTTCTCCTCAACACTTTCACATGATCTTCTCACAACAAGGATCTTCTCCCCAGATAATTCATAGTTTTTCACATGATTCTTCTCCCCCTTTGAAATCAATGAAAAATATCTCTAAGCTTCCCACAAACTTTGAACTACATATTTGAACATTTGAACATTTGGCTACTCTGCCTAAGTAGCAGCTACCACAACATCAATTTGAAAGAAGATGACTATAAAATGCATGGAATGATGTAATGCAATACATCCTTAGTTTTGATTAGGAGGGGTAACCACCCCTAACTTCCCTCTAACATACTCAAAAGTATCCTTAGGAAATGGCTTGGTAAGGATTTCTACAATTTTCTCCTTAGTAGGAACATATTCTAGTCTGACTTCTTTTTCACTCACCTTTTCTCTCAATAAGTGAAACTTGATAGATATATGCTTTATTTTTTAATGCAGCACCAAATTATTAGAAATGTTAATAGCACTTGAATTATCACAAAATATAGAAATAGGCTCATTATACACAACTCTAATAGCTTACAACATTTGCTTCATCCACAGGACTTGAGTACAATTGTTAGCAGCAACAATGTATTCAACCTTTGCAGTAGATAAGGAAATGGAATTTTGCTTCTTACTTAACCATGAAATCAACTTCTTACCCAAGAAAAATGGGCCACCACTAGTACTTTTCCTGTCATTTACATCTCCTACCCAATCAACATCAATAAAGGAACTCAAAGTAAGATCATCGTCTTTAGGATACCATAGCCCAAAGTCAACAGTTCTTTTCAAGTGTCTAAAAATTCTCTTCACAATAGTCACATGAAATTCCTTCGGATCAACATGAAATCTTGCAAAAATACATACAACATTCATGATATCAGGCCTAGTTTGAGTTAAATTTAGCAATCCACCAATCATTGATTTGTATCTATTCTGATTTTCTTTCAAAGAATCATCTTGTATTGTCAACTTACATCCGGTCACCATAGGTGTACCAGCTGGCTTTGAATCTTCCATACTAAACTTCTTCAACAATTCCTTCACATACTTGGATTGAGATATAAAAATACCTTTGTCTAACTAAGTAATTTGCAATCCCAAAAATAATTTCATCTCACCAATTATTAACATCTCAAATTCATTATGCATCTTATTAGAAAACTTCATACACAAACCATCATCTCCTCCAAAAATGATATCATCAGTAAAGACTTCAACAATCAAATCTTTATCATCATTCTTGAAATACAAGTTACTATCAATAGTACCTTTGTTAAATCCAAGCTTCAACAAATACTTGTCCAATCTAGCATACCATGCTCTAGGGGCTTGCTTGAGCCCATACAATGTTTTCTTCAACTGACACACCATATCTTCTTTATCAGTTAACTAGAAACCATCATGTTGCTCAACATACACCTCTTCTTCCAATTCGCCATTCAAAAAAGCTAACTTGGCATCCATCTAATAAAATTTGTAGTTCTTGTGGGAAGCATAGGCAAGAAATAATCTTAAAACTTCAATTCTAGCAACAGGGGAAAAAGTATCTTCACAATCAATTCCTTCCATTTGTGCATATCCTTTGCATACCAATCTTGCTTTATTTCTAACCACTTCACCTTGCTCATTTAGTTTTTTTCTAAAGACCCATTTAGTTCCAATGACATTATTATCCTTAGGTTTGGGAACAAGAATCCATGTATCATTCTTCTCAATATATTTTAACTCCTTTTTCATTGCTTCAACCCAATGTTCATCTTTACATACTTCATTCACACTAGTAGCTCAATCTTTGAAATCAAGCAATATTCTTCTGCAATATTTCTCTTAGTCTAGACACCTTTATTCTTGTTACCTATAATCTAATATTATGAATGATTCAATCTTACATACCTCAGAGTCTTCTTAGGATGCTCTTCAACTTTAGGCTCTTGTGTTCTCTCTTCTATGCTTCCACTAGTTTCTCCTTCCTCTTCATTTTCTTGATTCGCCGAATTGATTTGCACATGATTTGTTGTTTTTACTTGTTTTCCTTTGTTTGTATTGTCATCTTAATCATAAAAATTATATCCACAGGTTTTGGATGGTTTACCTAAGTCTTCATCAACCTTGACATATGCAAGTTTTCAACTATTTTCCTCAATCTTTTATTGTAACACTGATAGGCCTTGCTCTTAGTAGAATAACCCAAAAAGATACCTTCATCACTTCTAGCATCAAAATTTTCTATGTCTTCATCTCTCTTGATATAAAATTTGCTTCCAAATATCTTGAAATAATTAACAATGGGCTTTTGACCAGTCCATAGCTCAAAAGTTGTCTTACCAATATCACCTTTGATTTGTACCCGGTTGAGTGTGTACATAGCAATACTCACAACTTCTCTCTAGTAGATATGAGGGACATTTCCCTCCAGCATCATATTTCTAGCAACATCTTCAATTGTTCTATTCTTCCTTTCCAAAACTCCATTTTGTTGAGGGGTCTGTAGTGTAGATAATTGTCACTTTATACCATGTTCTTCACAAAAGGAATTAAATTCACCAGAAGTGAACTCACCACCCATATCTGATCTCAGATGTTTAATCTTCATACCTATCTTTGTCTCAACCATAGCCTTAAAGATCTTGAACTTCTCTAGTGCTTCAGATTTCTCCCTTAAAAAGTAACCCACACCATTCTAGAATAATCATCAATGAGTAACATGAAATACCTATAACCTTGTAAAATTATGACCTTCGAGGGACCACATAGATCAGTATGCACAAGCTCCAACAATTCATTTGAATAATGATTTTTACTTTGAAATGAAATTTTAGTTTTCTTTCCTAACTGACATTCCTTGCATATAGCATTAGTCAGTTTCACCAACTTAGGTAGATCTCTCACAGCCTTAGTAGAACTTATCTTGACAATATTACCAAAGTTAACATGACACATTCCGTATTCAATAACCAACTTTCATCACTACTTGAGAAATCAAACAACTTTTACTAGCATCACTCAATTTGGCCTTAGATTGGCAAGGATTCTATGCATTGCATTTTGGAATATAATGTTGAAATTTGACATCATTTCATTATGTCCCTTAGAAATGTTGTTGAACTCATTGAGCATGAACCTAGGGTTTATTTTCTCACCATATTGTTCCTTGAATACTCTTTTGAATTCTTCCCATGATCCAATACTAGCCTCTAGTAGGACTCTATACCAATCTCTTACATCTTCAACAATTGAATGCATAACAAAAATTATAACCACATATTCGTGTTTAATTTCATATTAATCTAGTAAATTTAGGAATGTCCTCAAATGATCTTGACTAGAAAATGCATTAATTCTGGGAATTTGGTCAACACGATCCTTATGTCATTTGGGATGGGATTAAGACAACTAGTTATCCCATCAAAACACAACTTCCTGTATCTTTCCAACTACATGGGCCTTCTTTGAAACTAATTATCTTAACTATCAGTATGCCTATTACTTCCACATCCTCCCATGTTGTGGTTTCCTTTTAGGTTCACATTTAAGCTACCAAACTAATTGTATGTATGCTCAACATTATGGGTATTATGGAGCTAGGAACTTGGGATGGATTGAACTATATATGATGCAACTTTTTTTTCAATCGTAGGTGTGGGTTGTGATGAAGAAGATGGAGGATCTTGGGAACTAGAGGCTATAGAATTTCCAGCAAGACATGAAGACTTCAAGAAATAAATATTTCTTTGCAATTCTATATTAGCAGCCAATAGTTGAATTCTCTCCAATTCCTTTTTTAACTCCTCATTCTAACTTTTTAATTTAAGTTCCATTGTCTCTAATTTCTCATATGAAAGAATTTTTTGGGATGAGGAACCTTAATTAATGACCAATTGTTTAATAGGTTTCTTCCCTCTATCACCATGTTGGGATTGAACATTTGTGGTTGTGAGATAAGAGGAATTCACTGCACATTGGTCTCTTCATTCTGAAGAGATTACCAAAGAATGAACTGCCCTTATCCACCTCAAAATGAATAGAATGGAAAAAATGTAAAGGAATTATACTCAAGATAACTTTCAAAGAAAACTACTTTAGATCCAGAAAGAGTAAAACTTCTAGATCTTTGCCTCTAAGGAGCTCTTGGCCAAAGGACGACAACACAAATTCAAGACGCCAACACAACACAGTGTCATCCAAACGGCACATTGGGGTCCTGAGCAACAAAAATCTTAGGAGCTTAGGCAGGTGAAATAAGGTATCACTTCCTAACTTGGATCTAAGGTATACTAAAGAGAATAATCAAGTAGAGAACAAAAAATTCAAGAAAAGCACAAGGAGAACTTGGAGAAAACTTACCCACAAGCAGATGTTCGAGTCTTCACTCCAAGCTCTGTTTTGAAACCTACACATAAAAGAATGAGGGGAAAGTGTTGGGAAGACCCCCATTTTTGCTTTCACAACTCCATGGACAACCAAACAGGAAAGTATTGTAACCAAAATGGACAAAGCATGTGGTGAAAGAAAAACCCACTTTAGGAGTAGAACTCACACCACGAGATAGAAAATGAACAAGTAAATAGAAAAGAGAGAGAGAGAGAGCATTACCCATAGGCCTAGGTCCTCTCTAGAGCACACAAATGCACCATTGAATGCTTGATTTAGAGTTGTAGCTAATGGAGGGACCTCAATCTGGTAGAGGTTTTCTTGTAGTAGTGTTGCTTGTTGAGAACAAGATAAATCTAAGAGTGAAGTTGAAAAGGGCTTAAGTGAATGAAGTTAGACCCCCAAAATGAGAGCAAATGAGGGATTTTTTTGTATGCAGGGGAAAAAAAGATTGGTTACACCTGAAATCTGGTTGTTAGGACATGTGTCAAGAGTCAATATTTAATATTCCCTATTTTAGACTTAGAAAACTAATAGGATGCTAGCATGCTACATAGACTTCCAAGACATCATTTTTTGGAAAACGTGTCCTTAGGCTTCTTTTTGCTTCACTATTGGTCCACATTGAGCTAGAATTGTGAAATTTTGACCCATGGGATTTTTGTCATTAATGCTCTAGGGTGTCATAAATGCTAGGAAAATTGCAAAAATGTTGAATTTCCCTTCGGTACAATTTTGCAACATTACATTTTCCCCCCACTTTAGTGGGGTCAATTTTGGAAAAATAAGCCACACTAAAGTAGAGAAGAAAAATTTTACCCTAAAATTGAATTTTATGAATTTGTGTGCCAAGAAAAGGGGCCTCAGAGGCTACCGAGGTTGAGCTAACTAGTACCAAAGGTGCCCCCAACAACCAAGCTCAACAAACAATGACAGTGTGGTTGTGAAAAATCGCTCAAAATTTTTATCTGCAAAACTCAAATTTTAGGTCAGTTTCAAAAATTAGAAGCTACTATGACAAGAACAATGATCAAGAAAAATTTGGCGATTTAGAAGAAAATGGTCAAGAGGTGACTATATGCTCCCTCCTAAGAGTTCCCCAAACTAGGTGGGGTAAATTTAGGAGAAACCAAGGAGCCACAAACTCTAGGAAAAATGGGCCCCGGGGGGCCTATATATACCTAGGTGGACCCCTAGAAGGTTCATTTTCACTATTCACCTGTGAGGAAATTGTTGACTTTTGTGAGAGAAAAGCTAGCAAAATGCAAAGTAGGGGAGAGTATGAGGTGCCGAGAAAGAGAAATTGAGGGAGGACAGTTCTGAGGGCTACGAGGTGGACCATGTAGGTCTCGAAACCCCATTTTTAATGAATTTTACCATTTTTTTGCAAATTTTTCCACTTCAAGTTGTGCAGGCATCTTTTTTTAGCACTTCCATCTAAAAGATGTGTGAGGGCCCAATCTTTGTGCTATCATCTTGAGGAGACACTAGCATCTATAGGGAATAAATGGCGGACTGAGACATATGTGTGGTGCATAGACGTCTACATGACACACAAAAGTCTAATAAATTTTGTGTTTTAAATTTAAAATCCCATGTTTTGGCTTTATTTTTTTTCAATTTTTGTTGGACTATTCTGAGATTTAGGAGCATCCTGGTGGGTGAGCATACCGGCTTTTCCATGAGTAGAGAGACCACCTCAGGGATGATGAGGTCACACATCTATAGTAGGTCGATCTCTGGCATGCATTCACCATGCTAGAGATGCGTTATCATGAGAGGATGCTAGTGACCCTAATGGAGCGATGGGATGCTACCACATCATCTTTTCAGTTGCCTACTGGGGATATGATGATTATTCTGGAGGATGTCTATTGGATTCTCAGACTACCCATCGAAGGATGGTGGGTGGCAATTGACAACACTCGATCAACATAGAAGTAGTTAGAGGGTGTCCTTTACTACTCGGGATAGGCCAATGATGATGACAACATGTGCCATATCTACACGCATTGATACTACTAGGAATAGACCACTACACCCCTGTTGTGTTGAGTGATGATCATGATTATTGCTTTCTAAGTCATGATAGATAGGTGAGGCTCTCACCTACACGAGGGTCTCATCCATGCTATTCACGAGATGTTTGAGCATCAAACAATTTTTCCTAGGGGCACAACATGTTGGTGCACTTATAATAGGAGCTAGGGCGGTACGTACACTATGAGTACTGCAACCTCACAACATGCACACTAATACAGGGGTGGGATTTCACCCACATCATGTGCACAAGGCTAGATAGTTTCCCTTAGCAAAAACTATACCACATCCCCATGGCCCATTGGTATTATGTCACAAGACAATGGAGACATGGAGATCTATAGTTTTGGAAATTATCATTTGATACACTTACACTAGATTGGGTTAGATGGAGACCCTATCACTTTTTTAGATGGGTAGATGATAGTAGGTATCTCAGGAACCTACAGTGGGACCATATCATCATGTCATACTATTGGAGTCTGGTCATGTGACAAAATGGTCACGTGCAAACTATCCCTCTTGATGTGCCCACATACACACATTCCTTTAGGAGTGCGGCATGACCTGGGGACCGTCCCTACCCTTCCATCACCAATTTTGTTCCTTCTGATGATGATGAGCCCAACTAGGATCTATCACTAATAGCATCAATAGATAACATTGGCATTGCAACAGATTTTAGAGGGTGGTGGGAGAGGCACCATCCTTGTCCTGTGTTCTTAGAGGATGCCCTCGGAGAGGATCCTAGCCTATAGGGGATGTGCCACCATAGGAACTGTAGGATAGGCGGAGAGGGTGGCAGCAAGTCAAGGAGGAGGAGAGTCCATAGGAGGAGGTAGTGTTGTAGAGGTTGAGGCACAACAGAGGAGGTTGGACCCTCCACTAGCTACCCCCATCTCGTTGATGCAATGAGCACCTACTATCACAATGGTGATGGCCTTGAAGGAACTAGAAGCAGCTACTAATGTTGGTGAAATAGGTCCCAGTGTTGTTCCTCAACTTGGCCCCACATGGTAGCCATGGGACCCAAGTATACTAAGCATGTTGTTTATATTTCAGTAATTTTAGTTTTTTTTTTATTATACAAATATGCCATGTGATACAAAATTTATTATTTCTTTCTATGGTTGTAGATGATGCACAAGGATGGACTATGTTTATTGCCTAGTGCATCTCAGAGGTGGCCCCTCATGTGTTCATCGAAGGGACAGTGCTTGAGGAATACAAGCCAATTTCTGTGGGGTCACGTTCTCATTTAGTCAAGCCGGTAGCATGTCTAAGGACTGCTTACAAGGAGTGGGGAGTGGAGATAGTGAAACTGAATGCAAAGGTGACCACTCCTTGGGGGAAGCATTAACAACTGTCAAGGGAGCTATAGACGACACTTGACAAGTGAGATGTGGCCATGATGAGGGTTGATGCCATTGATCAGGTGTGTGATTCCCTTTAGAGATGCCTCAATGACCTCGACAAGTAGCCAATAGCCATGATCTTAGCAATTGTTCAACAGCTATAGTAGGAGCTAATCCAGAAATGAATGAGTATATGCTCCCTATAGGGGGAGATCAAAGGGATGCATGTAACCTTGTTAGTGTCACACACACACACACACCGATCTAGATCCATGACCATCATGCATCCCCTCCCCAGACCATAGCAATAGTAGCTAGAGTTGGAGGGCTCTAAGAGCCACATGTCACAACCATAGAGAGAGCTCCTATTTTTGTATATCAATTTTGTGGCAAGAGATATATATTTTGTAGATATTTTGTATAGACATTTACACACATTCAATAGCCACTCATTTTTTACAGTAGTGGCCCAATACATGTATATTAAATTATGTATATATATATAGAAGATATTAGTTTTGACATCATAGCATTATGTATTTTGATGTGTATGCTTCTTTATTTTCATGTTTGTTGATGTTATAAATTTTATATGTGTATATGGATGTATGCTATTATAATTTAATGAACACACATGAGTGTATATTAATTAAATGCAACGATGATCTAACTACCTTAAAAGATGTAATGTAATGCATGGATACTAACATAGTAAGATGCATATATGTATACTACACAAACAAACATAGTCACATCATAAAACAAAAAAAAAATCATAATGTGTTAATGAATAATGTCAACATATGTAGTGTCATTACCCTTAAAGGGTGAACACAACACACATGAGACATTAGACACTATGCATAGTATCCACGAAGATGCATCGCATTAACAAGTTCTTTTAGAGGCATTCCATCCATAGACAATAGGATGTGATGTCCCCATCATACATGAGTAATTAAGATAAGTATATGTTTTAATACATTTGCATTTTTCAAATAGATAGAACATATACATATATAGCTATGTATATATGATTGTATGAAAATAGAACATATCCATTACATATATATTATACTAATCAATTGCTAATACAACCGATCAAACACAAATCTAAGATGAAGACAAATACAAGTAGTTAGCCGCCCAAAATAATAGATAATCAAGTGATGAAAGGGATGAATTTAGCAAATGATTAGGCGTGAATCATCTAGAAGGACACATGAAGAATGGAAATGGATGCATCTATTGAGATATCATGCCTGTATCTAGATGAAGGTGATGAGAAGGAACATCAAGAAAAAATAAATCAATCAATTGAAAGAAGAAAAGAGGGAGGATAAAGAGAGAAGAACAGACCTAAACTTCAAAGAATTGATATCAAGACAATATAGAAGAATAAAAGATCCCAACACTGAACCAAGTAGACAATAGGCCATTCTACACTGAGACAAAAAGGCACACATCCCGGACAATAAGAAAGAAGATATCAAACACCAATTGATGAGACACAAGTCTGAGAGAAGAAGAACATACTTAGAAGCATGATAAGGGAGAAACATGATAGAAAGTCAAGCATACAAGAGTGACCAACTTCAAAGGAAGTGAAGGCATGTAATCCAGATATTAAGAGAAGAGGACCCATGAACTGAGATTGATACTTTGAGGCCTTGCAGCTACAATCATCAGATTTGGAGGAGCAACTCATACACCATTTAACACCATAATATTAATCTCAATCAACATACTTGGATCATCTAATTGAATTAATCAACTTTCAGATCTTTCATTGATTGGTGTGGCTACTCATCTATTACATTTGGAGTGAATTATTCACTTGGATTTAGTTGGGATTTTGACATAGGAACCCAAACCATACACAAAGATAAAAATGTAAGGGCCTAACTAGTTAGGATTGAATTTCCCTCTTTGATCAAGTGGCACATTTACATTTCTCTAATTCTTGTAAAGAACCAGGTCTCCCAGCTTAAAAGTCCTAGGAAGCACTCTTTGATTATACTGTCTTGATAATGATCATTGATAAGCTTTAAGATGATTGAGGGCCTATAATCAACACTCATAGAGTAGCTCTAGCTGATGCAAATGATTAGCTTGATAAGTTTCATCATCAATTAACCCTTAAGGGAAACCTATAAAGACAAAATCTCTAATTCTAGAGGCATGATAGCTTTGACACCATACATGAGGTTGTAAGGTGTTGTTCATGTTTCCATATGAACACTTGTGTGATAGGCCTAGAAAGCGTATGTTAACTAAATATGCCAATCCTTACCATTTTTGTTAACTATTTTACAAAGTATGAGCTCAAGAGTTTTATTAGACACTTCTGGTTGACCATTAGATTGAGGATAGTAAGGTGTAGAAAATCTATGTTGAATGTGGAACTTTTCTAAGAATTGCTTCACTTCCTTGTTCTTGAATGGTGTACCATTGTCAGAAACAAGTGTAGTAAGCAACCCTAAATGAGAAATAATGTTGTTTAGAAGAAAGCTACAAATAGATTCAACATTTATGGATCTAAGTGGAATAGCTGCGATCCATTTCGTAAAGTAATTTGTAGTAGTAATGATAATGGCATGTCCCTTGGAAGAAGGAGGTGATATATTTCCAATAATATCCAACCCCCATGTTACGAATGGGTAAGGAGAGGTTTGATTTTGTAACTCTTGTGCAAGTGCATGAATAAGACAACTATGTTGCTGACATTGTGGGAAATTTTTAATAAAATTAAAGGAATCTTGTTCCATCATTTTCCAAAAATACCCCATGTGTATCAATTTCCTCACCAAGGATTTATCACCAAAGTGTCCACTGCAAGATCCTGAATGGGATTCTTTAAGGGAAAGGGATATATTTTCCTTAGTGAGACATCAAAGAAGCAAACTATTATAGAACTTTCAATAGAGAACATTAGATAAAATAACATAGTGCACTAAAAGCTTTCGTATGCAAGTGTGATCATTTTTTTTCACATCATCAGGAAAGTTTCCTGTCTTCAAATAGTTGTAAATATTAGAAAACCATTCTCCCAAGTCTACATGAGAACACACAAAGGAATAAAATTTAGGTTGATAAAAAATAGTTGGTGTCCAAAGGACCTGAACCACAAAGTGGTATTCTTTCATATCCTCATCTGAAGATACCAGGGAAGCAACATTTTCCATGGCATCTACATGTCTTTTCTCTCTCGTAGGAACATTGTCTATTGTGAAAGAGGAGAATTGTTTAAGAAAATACAAAGCAAGGTACGATACTAAGACAACTTACTTTTCTTAGCTTGATAGGCTCCCATAATCTGGTTCACAATAAGCTCAAAATCACCTAGTATGTAGAGATTTCTTATTTTTAGCTCAACCGCAGCACACAAGAAAGTAATGAGGGCTTCATACTCAATAATTTTATTAGTGCAAGGAAATTCCAATCGAAAGGAGAGAGGGGCTACCTTACCTTTGAGTGGCATTAGAACCACACCCGCTTCAGAACTAATCTAACATCTCAACCCATCAAATTACATCTTCCATTCAAGGTCATAATCAATTGCAAATATTTTCT